>JAQMCW010000034.1:9933846-9949759 GCA_030068335.1 Chrysichthys cranchii
GTTTATGATGATTAGATGACGTAGAGGTGAACCTGATAGTCAGTGTATTGTTCACTACATAAGGCTTCCCTTATTTCCTTGTTAAAACACTAAATATAGATTATATCCTCAATTAATGACCTTCCAATACAATCCAATCCAACTTTATTTATCAAGAACATTTAAAACAACAGAGTTGCCCCCAAAGTGCTGTACAATCAAAATTACACACATACACATTCACATATACAATACATACAAACATAAAACAGTAACTATAAAAGACGTACAACTCACACTGAGATGAAAGCTGCAGAAAACAAATATGTTTTAACAAGAGGTTTAAAAACCGGAAGAGATTCAGCCAGCCTAACATCTAAAGGCAACTTGTTCCAAAGCTTGGGAGCTATGATGGAAAAAGCTCCATCCTGAAGCATGTCAGAGAGGTAGGGTGGAGCGAGACCATAAAAGGACAATTTTAAAATCAATTCTGTAGCGCACCAGAAACCAATGAAGATCCGACAAAATTGGTGAGATGTGTTCATGCCTGTGCGTCCCAGTTAACAGGCGAGCAGCAGCATTCTGGGCCCGCTGAAGGCAGGAAAGGCAGCCTGACTAATAACTGACCTCAATTTTAAGATTACTGCACCCATAACGACTATTAAAATCCATATCAAATAAATTAACATTGTTTTAAATTCATATTCATATTTAACATTATTTAGTATTAGTTACTTAAATTCTTTTCTTTTTCAAATTTATAAGCTCTGTGTAAAAAGAGGCATTACTGCTGCCTTGCTGCATCATGATCAAAGTGAGAGAAGAGAAAAGATGCACTGTATTGACTTCCTCAACGTGTTACGCGATTTAAACATAAAAGGGTGTCCTGTTGAACTTGTTCTCTACTTGTCTCATAAGTTCTTGGTTCTGCCATTAGTATATTGACTTGCACACAATGTTCAGATTGAGACTGTTTTAATTGAAATTGGAAAATAAAAGATGGTTTCCTCTGAGGGAGGTAGATTTATGGAGCCTGTCCTGCCCGCCAGGCCCACGATTCCTCTGATCTGCTTTCACTTCCTCACCCCTGTGACCCATGAAGTCATTAGAAACCCCAGAATGGTCTCATAGGCCAGAATCCAATCCCATGAATAATGTTCTAAATGAAATTATACTTAAGACAAGTTGAAACCTGACAGCCTGTTTTTTTTTTTTGTTTTTTTTTAAAGATCGATAGATGCATGTAGAAGATATGCATAATGTAAAGTAATACAGTAAATCCAATATAGAAAAATATAATTATATATATATATATTGAAATATATTTCATGAGCACTTTTGAAATGTATGTAAATATTCAAAATTGGTCAAAGTATATTGCTATTGAATACATATTGAATATATGTTTTCAATGTCAATATATTTATTAATTGACGTGTTGATCATAACCCTAACTGCTTCCGAGGCTAAAACACTTGAAGAGGGAATTTTGTCAGTTACAGTCAGCTGAAATATCATGACCACGTGTAGTTGTCTTCCATTCATCCATCCATGTTTTATACTGCTTATCTATTGTGGTTTGGGAGCCATTCCCAGCCAGTGAAGGGTGGGGTACAACCTAGCCAGGTCATCAGGCTCTCTGTCAAACGCAGAGAGACAGACAGCCATCCACACTTGCATGGGCAATTGACAGTAGCCAGTCGACCTAATCTGCATGTCTTTGTACTGTTGGAGGGGAACTCCACACAGAAAGGTCCTTGGCCAACCAACAGATTCAAAACCCTGAACCTGGTTGCTGTGAGGTGACCGTGATAACCACCACACCACATATTTTGTCTTATATGAGGTATAAGGTATACAAATATATCACATCATGCATTTTATGTTTCAAAATATTTAAAAGCTACAAATATATGTGAACACTGCAAATACATACTGTGTATTCTGAACATATTCTGCATACAATTTTGACACTTATTTCAGTGCAATTTTTTTTTATAAATGGAAACCAGGTAAACAAAGCTTTTAAATGGGCAACTGTGCAAAAGTGTAAATGTGTCTAATAAAAGAGGTGGATATTATGTAATGTATAGTAAGAGGAGAACTGTGAAAAGAGAGGAATCCTTTCCTTCTATTTATATTTGCGTTGACTCTCTTGGAATGCTCCTTGCAATTCTGGGGTTGGGTTACTCTTTATGTGGAGTTTCACATGCTCTCCTGTGAATGTCTGAGTTTCCTGTGTTGTCTGGTTCCCTCCCACTCCTCCAAAATATGGAGGTCAATGGCCTGGATACAGTGATTTGCCCCATAGGTAATAGGGAGTGATAATGATTGTGTGTGTGTCTGTGAGAGAGAAAGAATATGAGTGAAAAACTCTTTAAATGGCTTTGTTTTGAGGAGCATTGTGGATGTTGTGATAATTGCATATATATATATATACACACCGGTATATATAAATGGTCTGAGAAATGGTAAGCAGAGCTGTAGCCTGGGAACAGTTGACTTCATAGTTATTACAGTTAACTAATGCGAATAGTGTACTCTGTGAAGGATCATGTACAAACAGTCCATGTTATATTATCATTCCCTATGCACATAAATCTGACCATAATTTAACCCAAGTAAAAGAATGTAGTTTTACCCTAGTTTTTTGTTTTAGCTGATTTATTTACTCCACATATATAAAGTAAATGATACCTCGAACATGTGAGTAGGCATGAATATGTTTAGTTTCCATTAGATCGAGGCATGCTTTACATTCCCTCTACTGGATAATATTTAAAGAACAAACCCATCACATTCAACCCCACTTTCTTCAAAATGTTCTTACCCCAGGGCTTCAACATAAGAGAATATTAATGCTTTGCCTAGACACTTTGTTCAAACACTGCTTTGTAAAGATAATCCAAGCAAACTGTTTCCAAGATTGTAGTTCTCAAATGAGGACATTATGCTTGATAGTTCACTAATAAAGCTAATTGCAAAGAAAGAATGAAAGAAAGAAAGCAGTTGACTTGCACATTTAGGAAATCAGTGGGGTAAGTTATAAGAGTGTAGCTAAATGGTCAGAAAATTAGAGGAAATCTTGCAAGTCTGTTTCAGATGGTAACAACAAAATAATCTCACACATGTAGGTGATAGTGACTTATTTTATTCATTTCATGAATTTTATTCATATTAATTTCTTATTAAGTTCATAAGGACCTTTATTCGATCTAACATGTTACGTACTGATAACAGTAAACGTGACTAAATTCTCTGGAATTAAGACCGTCAAATCCACTTTCCCCTACCACCTTTTTTTTTTTTTTTTTTAAATAAAGTTAGAAGGACAGCATGCAGACGCCTTCTAAGTCCCTTTTATAATAACCCCCACTCCTCTGGGAAGAGTTTCCACTAGATTTTGGAGTCTGGCTTTGGGGATTTTTCCATTCAGCTATAAGAACAATAATGAACACAGGCACTGGTGCTGGGTGAGCACTGGAGCACAGTCAGTGTTCCAATTCATATAAAAAGTGTTCATTGAGGTTGAGATCAGGGCTTTGTGCAGGCAACTCCAACTTTTGCAAAGCATGTCTTCATGGGCTTTGCTTTATGCACAGGCACATTGTCATACTGGAATATGTTTGAGTGGCTTAGTTCCAGGGAACGGAACTTGTAATGTACAGCATATAAAGACATCCTATGCAACTGTATGCTTCCAACTTTGTGGGAATACAGGTAGTCCTCAAGTTATGATGGAGATGCGTTCCGCCACACCCATCATAAGTCGAAAATATAATATGTCGAACCACTGTTTTGAACCACTTAAGCTTAATCTTAGCCTAGCTTAACGTAGCCTACCCAGGAGACTTTTCTTGTAGAAGATATGCTTTTCAATTCAAATTAGCTCTTGAAGCACACAAAAAAAACCCATGGTAATGCGCTGTACACTACACTGCTACACAAGGTAATTCTGAGTTGCGGGAGAGAGTGAGGCATCGTGATCCGGGTGTCGTCTGTGTGCTTCTGGGTGTCGGGCGAACGTCCACATACATCATGCGCTGGCCTGTCAGTGATGCCTGTCTGCGAATTGTAAATATTTTCTAAATACTTTACAGTTTTTAGCATATCACAGTTGTAATCATAACTTCGAAAAATTTTAAGTTGGACCATCGTAACTCGGGGAGCACCTGTAGATTGGGGAAGAATCACCAACAGGTGTGATGGTCAGGTGTCCACAAACATTTGGCCATCTACTGTATGTCAAGATTTTTTATGTATTTGTTTGTTTACTTATTTATCATTATTTTTTATTTAGGCCCAGTAGTGAGGTTTTTTTTGTCATAAATATTATGACACTACACTTATTTTCCAATCTTGTTTCTTCAATCTTCCAATTTTGCATATTACTCTTCAAATTGCCTGCTAATATGTGTGTGTGTGTGTGTGTGTGTGTGTGTGTGTGTGTGTGTGTGTGTGTGTGTGTGTGTGTGTGTGTGTGTGTGCAGTATAACGGATCTGACTACAATGTCACCCTTCATGTTGAGACATCGTTTTGACCAAAGCATTGTTGTATGTAGAGAGGGGCAACTGTGTTCCTCAGATTCTGACCGAGGTCAAATCCTCTCATCCAAAAAGAGTGCATTATGCTCAGTTTCACTTTGATAAAGACTCCTAACCAGGCCTCACAAGGAAGACAGATGAAAGTCTGGTCAAGTGGATTGCAAGTTAGGTAGAGCCTTGAAATTGGAGTCATTTCTGTACTGGCTGTCTGATGCATAGTATTTCCTTGAAGTACATTTTTGCTTTTATCACATAAAGCTCTGACACTTTTGTCTGTTACATATTTTAGTGGTAGTCAGAAGTGGACAGAGTATACAACTCCATTACTTGATTCAAAGTATAGATACTCCTGATCAGATATTACTTCATTACAATTGAAAGTTGTTTAGACATTTTTTTTTTTACATGAGTCAAAGGACTGGGATACTTGCTAATATGAGTTAATATACTTAAGTATTCAAAACTACTTTTTGCATGTTTTAAATGTGTAGCGTTTAGGTTTTTTTTTTTAATGTCAATGCATTGTTGTATTTGACACACGCTTATTTTTTATAAACATATTTAGTAGTAAATCAGCAGTGGAGTCACATAGGATCTGGTCCCAATACAACAACTTAAAAAACAATAAAACATAAAACAATGCAAAAAAACCCCAACAAAACAAACCATTAAAAGTCATTTGACAAACCATAACATAAAAACTGCAGCTACTTCAAGCACAGACATCTTTGCTTAAAATGTTTATCTCGAGTTAAAGAAATGTTCACATACTTCAATATACTTTGTCAGGTTGGAATTTTTTTTTGTAGCCAGTGATGATAAATTGCGTGCAATAAACAGAGAAATCATTAAAAACAATTTCCTTTGCAAAATTTCTCCATTTCAAAAATCTCAAACATGGACTTCAGACATGGCCATGGGTACTCTGGTAGGGATGGAAGCTATAGCCATCATGACCACCGCCAAGTTCTTGAGTGTAGGAGTAGTTTCCTTTGAATGGTTTTCTCTTGTACCAAACACAGCATGCGGCCTTTGGCATTTTAGAAAAGGAAAGACGATCCATTGCTGACTTTAAAACTGTGCTTCAAAATAAATAGTAATGGGAACTTTCATAGAAATGCAGTGGACTCAAAAGTCTAACATTTGTCTTTCAAATGTAGGACAGTAAAGGTCATAAGTTTCCGAAAGAAAAAAATGCTCATGTAAAGTACAGATACTAGAAAAATGTACACATGTATAGTACTTACCTTGCTACTGTCCATCCCTGGTGGTAGTAGTACATTACATTACATTACATTGCAGTCATTTGGCAGATGCTCTTATCCAGAGCGACTTACATTTATCTCATTTATACAACTGAGCATTTGTGGGTTAAGGGCCTTGCTCAAGGGCCCAACAGTGGCAGCTTGGCAGTGCTTGGATTTGAACTCCCGACCTTCTGATCAGTGGGCCAACGTCTAAGTACTACTAATTCAGTGCTAACATCAGTAGATTTATTAATTTAGAAATTGTATTTTCACAACTTATTTTTTTCTTAGCATGAGAAAAATGGTGTCCTCATATATTAATTGATTTTTACACTAGGTACTACATGTGGAATTACAGTTTGGAGTTCAGCTAGGATCCTGGAGAGAATGGGTCAGTTAGAATGGGGATGCATGACTGAATGAGCAGTTTTACAATATTTTTTAGGTATCCAACCCCATGGGAAGCAGCTGCCTTTTCCCAGCTGTCTTTTTTCCCCAAAAGAGAGGACAGCTGCATGCTGACGTCCTGGTCTGTTGAATGTAGCTGTAAACGCCTTTGTTGTAATTTCACCTGTTTTTTGAACAGAATTTCAGGACACTTTCTAACTTAGCCAGCTCTTTATACATTCTTTCTTGTAAAATCATCAACCACCTGTAATCTTTCTGTAACTCTTCATCATTAATGTGTTCTCTCAGTCAGCTTTTGGAATGTCTAATGTTTCTTAGCCTTAGGCTGTTTTTCCTTCATCTTTTCACTGAGAGAATATGGAATTCCAGCATGGCGTAAGTAATCAGCAGGCGCTGGATCAAATGAATCCTCAACAAAATGTGCTGTCAAAATGAAACCATTTGTCACCCATTTTGCTGCCATCTCCCCAGTCCCCAGCAGCTCTCCTCCCTTCTCTCCCTTCATCTGGAGAATTTTTATGCAGTTCTTGTATTACTCTGTAGGCCGGTCCTGCCACTGTTAATACCGAATGCTGTGTACGCTAACCATAGAAACAGCACTGCATGCATTTACAGTTTTTTGATGTACCCTGGGTTTTCAGAGCGTAGCATTGGCAATGATTTGACTATACAGCGATCTCTTATTTATAAAAAGTTAGCTAAAGCACTATGCAAGTCATTCTTCCCCTTCATATAAAACATTCTTTATCCATTGCTTTGGTGGAAATCTGATCCATATTTAAAATCTGCTTATTTAAAATGGATGTTCATCTATGAAGTACGTTGTACATAACTTCATGTCTTCAAGTAATGATGGACTGTCATTTCTCTTTATTTAGTTGAGCGGCTCTTGACACAATATGGATCACTGCAGTTGTCGAATAGGACTATTTACTGTATACAACAGTACCATGACACAACACAACTGATGATCTCAAACATATTAAGAAAGCAAGAAATTCCACTAATTAACTTTTGGCAAGGTACTCATATGAACTGAAAATCGTTCCAGGTGACTACCTCATGAAGCTTTTTAAGATGATGCCAATAGTGCGCAAAGCTGTCATCAAGGTAAACGCTGACTACTTTGAAGAATCTGCCATATGTGTTATTTCCTATTTTTGATGTCTTCGGTGTTTTACAATGTAGAAAATAGTCAAAATAAAGAAAAACCTATGAGATGGGTAGATGTGCTCAAACTTTTGAGTGTATGTATGTATGTATGTATGTATACAGTATGTAATCCCCTCTGAAAGTATTGGAATGCCAGTTCTTTTGTTTTTGCTATACAATAAAGACATTTCAGATTTCATTTCCTGATCAAGTCCTTTATTTCTTTGCTAGTGTGGTTTTTGGGTCATTGTCCGTCTGCATGATGAAGTTCCTCCCAATAAGTTTGGATGCTTTTCTCTGTAACTTAGCAGATAGAATGTTTCTGTAGACTTCTGAATTCATTCAGAGGCTAGGCAAGACCCCTTCCTAGCATTTGGAGGACAAAATGTAACATTCTAGCACGTGTGCATGTGTTTGTCATTTGCCACATAGGACTGTGGGTGATTTAAGAGCATCAAAGATACACTCATGCATCCTTGAAAATTCTCTGTATGAAGGTCTCAGTGCTTGGTAGAATTCGAAGGTTCCTAGACACTGGTCCTGGACAAAAGTCCTTCCGTGGGATTCGGCGACCTGACATCCTTAAAATGCAGCCTTTAAAGGATCCTTCCTCGACATTGAGAAACACCCTATATTTCTGCTCTCAAAGCGTTTCAAAGGGTGGATTATAATGCTGCTTCAGCTTCAAAGTGGCTTGCTGTTTTCCCCAAATGCAGTCTTCACAGGCAAAACACGTACCAAGAGTAAATGGTCAGAGCTGTTAATTGTTTGAACAATTAATCTACCAGGGCACACTTGGGTATCACCACAAGTATCAATATTTTTGAGCATTTAAAACAAATGCATGGGATCCAACAAAAGGTGCCATGTTTAACACGTCTGTAAATATCCCGAAATGAAAGCTGAAATTGTGATCTACGACTGATCTACTTTGATCAGTCTTTTGATCAGGAACCAAAATGTATAGTATGGCAAAATGTACATCAAAATCCAAACAATTGTCTTTGTGAGAACTGAATATATTTATTGATCTTCATCAATAAATTAAATTGGCTTGACATAATTAAGTTATAATTCTGTACCAGTGACCATAAGACTGACATTAAAGTCCATATATATGCCACACACAAACACACACACTCAAAAAACCCACACGATGGTGCAACAGCTTCAGCACATACGCAGACAAAATTCAAAGCTGGGGTTCAATGCTGAGGCTTGGAGAGCATCCAGCCTGAATACTCATGCAGATCTTGTATAACGGTGGCTCTCGATATTAGAAAATACTATATCAACTCAGTTCACGTTCTAGTATGAAAAGGTGTAGAGGTATAGTTTCTGCGTGGCCGGGATGCTGTGCATGACTAATGCCAGTTGCAGGAGGTCAGGGAAATCTACAGCCAAACAGTCTAAAACAGTGTCCCTGTGTGCGTCTCTATGTGTGTAGGGCTCTTTCCAGAAGATACGTTTCCTGGAAGACACTTGGAGGATGTCCAACAATATTGCCAGTATCTGACAGTTGTTTTCCTTAATTAATGATTATGTTTAAAGGGCTTCTTTTCTTTGGAATGAACGAGTGGACATCAATACCAGGAGCCTGCCTGCCATTTTTGAAATTTGAAAAATAAAGTCACTTGGTAGGATTTCCTAGTTTGAACACTGGGTGTCGCTGTCATGTAGAAAGAAATATAAAATGTAGTCTTCATCTCCTCCTTTATCCCCCCCACTCAGAACTTTAATGACAAAGGAAACTAGCCAGAAAAAGAGAATGCATGTGATTTCAGGCACGTTGGCAAAATGTATATTTTTCTTTCACTTTAGTGTGTGTGTTTAATCGGTCAGGAATCAACTGCTGCAATGAAGGAATGCTTAAAAAAAAAAGCAAATGAGCCAAAAGAGAGTGTGCTTTACAGTGATACTGAAGTGTAACTTTTCCTCCAGCTCTGAGTCTAACTCCACCCACTGTATGCTTTTGAAAAATGCTAAAAACTGGGCAAGGGGCTGAGTGGGTGGGGAAGGACTGAGGAGAGGGGTGGAGTGGGGGTGGGGGTGGGGGTGATGCATGTATGAGGCAGGAGTTGCTTGGTGAGTCTCGATCAACATGTATTTGAAAATGATTACAGATTCACAGACTGTCACTCAAGGGCGAGGGTGGGAGAGGTGGGCTGCCCACTTCTGCTTAGAGGACGTTGACTTTTTATTTTATAAAAATGTAATGGTGTATATGTGTGCCAGACACTCGACTTTGTCAGCATTGGTCTTGCAGGGTTCAGGAAGATTTTAACCAGTAGATGGTGTTTTGAGCCATTTTCAACCCATACAATAGTATGAAATTATTATAAAAATAATTTCAAAAATAACACCAGCACTGATGTGTTTCATCACAGTAGATTCATATCTTTTAGTTTACAGAAACAAAAAACACATTTATGTGTGCAGTACCTCTTTAAGCTATTCAGGGTAAAACAAGATGCCAAGCAATGACAACAGCTATTCTTTCACCCTGAAATGTAGTCTGTTAACAGTAAGCGTTGATTGATGAGCAACATGAGCGCTTAAAAAACTGGAACATCAATGCAAAATGTAATTATTGTGACGTGGTCACAAGTGTGTGTGTATAGGATTTTTACAATGGTTTCGAATGCACCTCAGCCAATCAGAAGTTAGAAACTAAACTATTCCACTATATATGGTATTATTAATTAAAACTTCACTCTTTCAAATCATGTACTAGTACTAAACAGTAACAGAAGGTGAAAGACCGGTCAGCCTTTCAGCTCAATAAAGGACTACAAGGCTGTAGACCACCACAGAAGATCCTTTGTAGAAGATTACATTATACAAGAGTGCATTCTGAAATCATAATTTGTTTTATAAGAAACTGTCACTCAGCTAAGTGAATATTTGTCAACAAACCTAAAGCATGAAGTAACAGGCAAAGCAGGTGCATCTGACTTTTATTCGGTACTGTGTTGATAAGAGCACTGATGCCACAGACACAGCTCAGCTGTTGATATTTTTCTCCACAAATAGACTATACATTTTCTCTACTGACACTCAACAAGAGTTGACTGACATCCTAAATAACTGAGTCACCTTTGTGATGTTCTTTGACTTGCTAGAACATACACCTGACTTGATGGCAATTCATCAATCCAAGATCACCGTTCCTGTAAGAACCATTAACCGTTGAGTGAAATGTCCAAAATATTTATCTACACAATGGTGCCTAACATTCAACAGAAAATGCTTATAATCCACCTACTGAGTTAGCCACTTGATTAAACAAAAGGAGGTGTTAGTGGTGGTAATCAAGTAGGCCTATTATTTGTGTGTATGTGTTTATATTATTACAGAGTGTAGATCTGGACCCAACGGGAAAAGTTTGGATACCCCTGCCCAATATTGTCGTTCAAGGAAAAAATTAAATCTGTGCTGCTAATGAGTAATTAACACAATTTAATGCACATAACATACAGTAACTATAGACAAAAAAAGTAATGGAACACAAATATCTACCACTGTAACTAAATACAAGATTACATACAATTGAACAGGACTTTAATACTTTTTGCATGTGCACTTATTTTTTTGTGAAGGCACTTAGTGAACCCCTACTAAGTGCACTGTTTAGGAAGGGAAATTTTGATTTATCCTAAGCTGGCCTGGGGCCTTTATCCTGGACGGCTTTTAGATGGTTCATTATAAGTGTAACATATGGCTTTCTGACTTGGGTATATGCCATCATGAGATCTTTGCAGTTCTGAGAGTCTGACTGCGTATCCAAGTCCATTACAATTTTAAATGCAGGCATTTGGTAATGCTGAACTAAACTTCTGTAAAATTCAATGTAATATATCAGTGCTTTTATCTCATTAAAAATATATGTATAACGTTGATCCACACTGGACATACGTAAGTGTCTGTTGTGTCACATGTATCTATAGTGTCATTCATACAATGTATACAAAAGGTAGAAAGATCACCATACACAGCCTGCTAAATGTCCATCTCAGTGTTCAATGCGTGAATCCTCAAGCCATCATGTTTAGGATTTTACTTTCTTCTGCAAGGGCAGTTAACATGGAGCTCATATCACCAATGGCCATGTTGCTGATACCTGCTGGCACTGAGGCCAGTGTGACAGAGTTGCGTGGAGTAGTGAGTCGTGAGGAATTCTGTGAAAGACTCTGCAAGAGTCCAGGGCTTATTGTGCCAGACATCAGGCTGGAATGATCTCCGTCGTCCAACATGGTATCAAAGTCTATTTGAGTGTGTTCAGCAGGTGGAGTAGAGTCCACTGTGCTGGTAACCTGGTTGATTCCAGGCGATGCCATCATAGCCACTGTAGTATAATCAGTTTGACTTGCAGAAGGGGACACTGGGGAGTTGATGTTGCTGTCTAACATTTTGATTTCACCTGAATAGCACACATTGTTATCTCCCCTGCAGAGATGAGTATTTGCAGCAGGTCTCTTTGGGCTGGCCTCAGAGGTGTTGAAATCAGAGTTTGTACTAGACAGAGAATAACCAGCTTGATGGGGCAAACCTGAACCTGCATGATGCCTGTTTGAAGGTTTTGGATCAGGTGGAGGCCTAGGCTGAAAAACTCTGCCAGCATTTTGAAGGGCTGTTTGGGGCAATGGCATATAATTCTGCTGGTGTTCCAGTCGTAAATAGCCAGACTTGTAATTTTGCATTTCTTGGTTTTGCAGAGCCATGCTATTGCGTACTGGACCCTGGTAGGTGTTTCCTGATGAGTGATTATGGTTGATTTCCTGTTTATAACCTGGGTGTGCCTTTGTTTGCTCATTAAGGTTCTGACATGGGTTGACATATGACTGTCTGTAGTGTGGAAGATGGTTTATGCTCTGAGTGTTCCTCTGTGAGTAACCCTGCTGTGGAACAGCCAAATTCTGGTTGATTGGTGCAGACTGCTGATTTGACCCAAAGCTTGGATAAGGGCCCGTGTTCTGCTTTTGCTGAACTAGTGCCAAGTTGCCTCTGAGAAGCTGCTGCTTTAGAAATCTTGCTGAGTTGTCCACTGTACCTGAGCTGACTTCATTCCATTGTACAGGCATGTGACTCTTATTCACACTATCAGAGGCTGGGAAAGGCTGCTGGGAACCTGGGCTGATTTGGCAGGGGGGCATTATTCGCTCTATGTGATTCATGTTGGCATCAACCAAGGCCATGCGTCGTTGCCCATAGAACTGCTGGTGTTGCTGGGAGGTCCTGTTGCTTTTGAAAACCTGTGGCTGACCACCATTGTAGTCCACACCAGTATCCTGAGTTGAGCCAGCATGCTGGGACCTGAGGTATTGCACTACGTCGTCTGGAAGCACCATGTCCTCTTCTGTTTGGTCAGCTTCATCCATGGCCATGGTTTCCATGACAACATTCTCTGAGATGCTTGGGGGCCTCAGGTTGAAGGCATGACGATGCAAGCTGCCATCAGAAAAGGTGTTGCTTTGCAAGTTAACTCCATGATGATCACTCAGAGGCACTCGAGAAGGGTTCATGTTGCTCATGCTGTTGTAACGCTGCACACGAGGCAAGTAGAGAATATCTGTAGTTGTTCGACGAACAGGGTCACTAGCTCTCCTTGGCATATTAGTTGGGATTTCATGAGGCATCATACCAGGCATTCCATAACTCATATCACTGCAGCGCCTTGAGGCTGCTGCAGTCCGGGCTTGGAATAAATGAGCTGAGTTCTCCTGAGAGTCATTGTACAAGGCCATCCTAGTCCTAAGACTCATGCGATCCATATTGGGGAGGGGTGTAGGTGGAGCACCCCCAGTGGCCGCTGCATATTTCGCTTTCAAGCGATAATGCTGGGCTGGGGTGAGGCTGAGAAGGCTTGGTAAAGCACTTCCACCACACTGACTGGCTTCACTAGATCGGCGCGACAGGTCAGTAGAGATCGGATCGTAAGAGTCTGCTGAGCTGATGTTGTTGTTGCGTCCCCCGAACTGTGAGGCTTCACTGGATCGCCGGCTGGAGTAGCAGGGTGAGATGCCTGAGGATCTGCGACTGAGTGTGTAGGCTGAGCTCACAGTGCTTGTGGTGCTATCTCTACGTTCATTTAGCTGATTCAATGCTGTCATTTCACCCAAGGGTAAGTCTCCAAAGTGTTGCCCTGGCATGCCAACACTTTGAGAGCCTGTACTTGGACTTTCCAGCAGAGAACCTAAAGGGAAGAAAATCAATGTAATGAAAGAGCGTCAATCGCTGTCTTTACATGTCACATTCCAAATGCACCGGATGCTAGCATACTCACCGACAGCTGGAATGGGAGGCAGCTTGGTGTTTCGGACTTGGGCAGTTGAGCTTGTCCAGGAGCAAGAGTCTCGCATTGTCTTTAGTTTCTCCTTCTTTATTTGATCAAAATGTAGAACAGCCCCCTTGTTTTTGCGCAGCTGGAGACCTACTCCTGCTGAAGTCCCTGGGGAACCTGTGGAGTCTACCACAGGAGTATCATCCAGAGCACACAGATCCCCCAAACTGCCTCCACTGTGTATGGCCATTTCTACTCCACTGTCATTGTTGGTGGTGCTACCAAGCGGTGACCTCTCACTGCTACATGATGACTGACCACCAGGGCTGGACTGATACATCTAAAATGGGTGGGAAAATATTCATTTTATATCTGTTTAAATGTAGCTCAATTTAACCTCTGAATAATTACACTAACAAAGTTGATTTAAAGATTCAGTTTCTGACAGAATGGTAATATAGCATGTATGAATAACTGCATTGCACATTCTATTTGCTCAAAGCTTAAAGATTCAGTGATGTAAATGAGTTCTGACCAAATCTAAACTAAAAAGTGCTCCTTGATCACAGTGTGATGCTTTTTGTTCAGTAAACACACAGCAGTCTCAGTCTGTGAATATTAATTAGATGACTTTTATCAATGCACTACAGAGGAAACTGACAGCTCCCCAGGCAATGGAAAAACAGAGCAGAATATGGTGAGATAAAAGGAATTGTGCCAAGTAAGAAAGACAAACGTGAGATGTATGGAAAAACTGCACAAACAGTGTCAAAAACAGTTATCTACTGTACATATAACCATACATATACATCCTGTAAGAGATGTATAAAGAAAGGTTACATGCAGGGACATAAAAAAATTAACCCTGGAGTGTTATGACCATAATTTTGATGTAATTAAACATTAAAAAATGCACAAAAAAAAAACAAAAGCAAAAACAAAAAAACCCATGCTGTACTATTGTGGTGGATTGTAAATGAATGTCTCACATTGCAGAAAAAGACTAGATAAAGATTGCGCTCACCTGAGTAAAGTCTGTCCATAAGATTTAAGCATATTCAAGAATCAACCAATTAAGTGTTAATAAAGCAAAATAGCATTACTGTATAGAATAGAATACTGAATATGGCGATACTTGATTGTGATAGTAAGAATTCTACCATGCTTAAGTATATGCTCAGATTAGTGCAGTAAAATAATAGAACAAATTGGTGTCTTACCATTGTGTTCTCAGTCTTAATAGACTTGACATGTAGGCTGTCCTCCACACCTTTGCTGGTACTGCTGGCTTCAGTTAACCCCTCTGATCCTCTCCCAGCATGCTTACTGTTGGCCTCATTATCCCCACTCCCTTTAGGTGGATGGGGTTTCGTAGGAGCATCGCCACGCTGCTTCTTTGTGACATGTGCTTCAGGACCATGAACTGTCTTCACATGCTTTCTAAGAGAGCTAGGGTCTGTGTAACGCTTTGTGCAACCTGGGATCTTGCAAACATATGGTTTCTAGGGGAACATGAGAACATACATTGTCTTTATTCTCTTTATGGTTCAAGTAATTTATCACTCTTGCTTATTCCTCTTGTCCTAGGAGGAAGATAAATGACAATAGTATGTCAATAGCACTACCTCATTTGAATGTGTGCGGTTCTGGTGCTTGGCTCGGTCTGAAGCGTTAGAGAAGGCCTTGTTGCAACCTTCATGTTCACACACGTATGGTTTCTCTCCCGTGTGTGACCTCAGATGGGTTTTCAGGTTCTCTAGTCGTGAGTATGCTTTGGAGCAGCCTTCAAACTAGAGAAAGGATAGTACTGATTATCAGCATCATGGGCAAAACAGATATCACAGATTTCACTATACTGTACTTTCTCTGAGTAACACATGTTTGAACTGATGGGTGAATTGGATAGGAACGAACTTTTTATCTTTGAACTCATCTCAAAGTTAGGGTCTAAAGTTTAGATTCTTATAGGATCACACTAAAATGCGCACGAAGATCAGAACTTAATGTAAAGATGTTAATCAATATGTTCATGGAAATACAGTTGATCCTCTCATCTACGGACACCACAGTAACGAATATCAGATGCAATGGACAAAATCCGCTACTTAATCCATTAGCCAAAATATCCGGTATGAAAGTTTAAAAATCCCAGGTGTTGAGTCCAGTAGTTCAGCAATTGTCTGCTAGGCGGCTGTGGCGTGCGTGCTACTAGTTCTTTACAAGCGTTGGTTGAGCTGTGGTCGTTGTGAAGCTATACTGTTTTTTCAGCGATTATTTGGTGTTTTTCACCTCAATGTTTTCT
>JAQMCW010000034.1:9953898-9970965 GCA_030068335.1 Chrysichthys cranchii
GCACAATGCATATACGTGAATCACAGAAACCCACAGGTTGCTGTTCTATCATGAACTGACTCACCTGGTTGGCTTCTGTGCTGGGGTTGCTGCTGCTGGTGGTGCTGTGGGCTGGGGCAGTTCCAACAGGCTGCTGGCGGTTGACAAAGGAGGGAGAGGGCTGGATTAGGGGAGGTGTGTGGCCAAATGCACTAAGCCCTCGATGCTGAGACAGCAACTGCTGGTATGCCACAGGAGTGATGGGGTGGGGGAACGTAAATGATGGACTGATCGGTGATGGTGAAGGAAAAGAGGAACTGGAATTAGGATTTGTACAAGACAGTGATCAGAACTATGAGTGAAAAATGAGCAATCACCAATCATAGCAGTAGGCTTTCCTGTACCTGATGGTTCCGACTGAGAGGTGCCCATAAGAGCTACTGGCATTGGAACTGGAGCGCGAGTTATTGATGTAGGCCACCAGAGAGTTGGGAGAGGTGCGGATCATGGTCTGCAGGTCGATGCTGGCGTCTGACATAGGTGAGATGGACAGCGCTCGCTTTCGGTTCAGCCTGGGTGTCAGCCTGGGGCTTGGAAATCGTGACACTGGGGAGAAAAAGTACACACATGAACTCTAACTGAGTTCTCGATGCTTTTCCTTCTCTCTTCTCCTTTATGGGACTATGTTCAGGACAAGGGGAGGAGGTTTGTTTCACCACCCTTTATCATGTGCATTGCTCTCACACAACTGCACTGAATAATTAATCAGCCCAATCATTTACAGTAATTACACTGATACTAATCTTCCGGGGCTTGCATCACCGCAGCATGCTGAATAGGGGCAATTTAACAACTTCGATTTCAGAACATAATTAAAGAGTAAAGACATTGAGAAAGAACACAACATACCCCTTCTTGATGGATCAT
The DNA here is from genome assembly GCA_030068335.1 of Chrysichthys cranchii. Classification (NCBI taxonomy): domain Eukaryota; kingdom Metazoa; phylum Chordata; class Actinopteri; order Siluriformes; family Claroteidae; genus Chrysichthys; species Chrysichthys cranchii. The sequence continues at coordinate 9,954,805 of JAQMCW010000034.1, forward strand.
GTTTGTTCTAGAGAAGAAAACAAATTGATAAAGCTGATTTGGCATGTTTTCCAGTGGTAATATTAATAGCAGAGTGCTGTTATTAATAGCAAAATCTTTTTTTTTTTTTTTTATTATAAATAAAGCTCCTTAGAATAGTTTCCATTTCCTATAACTATACCATGGTTGATTCAAAAGAGATACAGGCCTATTACTATTCATATCCCTATATATTTTTATATACCGGTATATAATTTTTATATGTATAATTTTTTTTTTTTCAGTGGCCAACAATTCTTTTTTTGCTTATTTGTTTATTTATTTGCAAAGTTGGTGTTGCTTCCAATACTGTAGAGTTAGCAAAGACAACAAATGAACCACTCGGAATGCTTCCCTGCAAGTCTTTTAAATAAATATGTCAGGCATCATTAGAGTTGTGTAAGTGTGCTTAGTTGCTGGAAAGAAACAGTCATAGTTGGCCAGATTGAAATCTTTTCAGGCCACCAGAAAAGTATTGCTTACTTAAATTTGCATCCATTTTTACAGTACACTGCAAAAGAACTTTGCTACAAACAACAGAAAAAGGAGAATTAAATTGGTCTAAACTGAATGATGCAGAACAGTCATCCATACAAGTTCACCTTCATTCGTTCACATTCCTGCTGTAGAGCGTAGCTGTACAAGATGTGGTTACACTTTGGTTCAGTATTAAGCAGGAACTATGAGCAGAACTGTGTCATGCCTGCCTGAGGTCACAGAGGTCCGCATGTTCTGTGATGTGTTGTTTTTTTATGAGTGGCGTGGCTCTAATTTAGGGGTGTGCAGGTTCCTATACAAGAATGGGTTCCTAAAGCAGATGTGCGATGTTGTGTGGCTTTTTGGTGCCTGGCGCCCCATAGCCCCTGAGGGAGCTAGGAGGGGGGCTTTTCTAATTGGGGAGCTGGCCTAATATATGGCTTTAAAATTACAGGCAGTCTCTACACATTTTAAAAAAGAAGAGGCAATTATAGTTGGCATCTGCTGCACTACTTTAATTGGGATGCCTTTGTGAAGATTTAGAAGAAAGTGGGTGTTAATCCTCTGTTCACCCGTCTGGCTGTGGGCTCTCCTTTGTGCGACACTGGCCTCCTGCAGCTGAGCTGCGATTGGCACTGGTCATACACTGCATCCCAGGCACACACTGTCACGGCTTACCTTTATTCCAGTCAACAGGTTGTATGGGAAGTTGTTTTTTTTTCAACTGTTTTGAAGGACTACTTTTTGTTTGAGTTTTTGTTTTAGGAGAAACTGTACTTGAACCTACTTTAACTGAGATGTAATGGTATTTTTCAACATCAAGAAAGTCAACTCGATTCTCTCAGATCCTCAGTATCGCACCTCAGCCAGAACTTACATTGTCTGTGGAAGTGCTGTATGTATGTTATTTGAACTGTTGCACCATTGTGTGTGTGTGTGTGTGTGCACATGTATGTGTACAAGTACTATGTGTGAGTGTACTACTGTGTTCTAAAGACCCCCCTACATTGTGCTAAAAAAATCTACATCCATCAGGTTTCTGCCTGCAGCCGGACACCAGACGTTGGCTTTGGCAGCTGCTATTGTTATGGGAGCTCGGTTCTCTGTTGGCTCCACTTCACAAATGAGTTCACCACAAGCCCCACTTCTTGCCTTTCAGTCTCTTCAAGTGTTCTTCTGAAAGCATCTCAATTAGAGACCCAATTTGAGAGTGGTTTAGCTAGGGCAGGGTGAGGAAGGATCAGCCAACACACTGTGCTGCAAAGGCATCTGCTCAGTGGATTAGCTCAGCTTTTCCAGTATTCTTATTTATTTATCTATGCATTCATCCATTTGCAGAGATTTTCATCCAGATTCAGTGAGTGAGCCTCCTAACAATGCACGTGCACTGGATTCAGTGTAGCTATGCATGAAGAGGCCTGAGGAACGTGGAGAGGAAATGGAGCTGTGCTGTTTTTTTTTCTTCCTTTTTTTGTTTTTTGTAATGTTTGTGCTTTATCCCTGTGTATTGTCCTGTAAGGCCTATGGTTGTAATTAACATGTTATGCACACGCTATTGGCACAGACACACAATTAGCACTGAATTGGAGCATTTAAGTGAGGCACACGCTAAGGCCAATGCTAACTCGTTGCTTTGTTTACAGCCAGTTTTTTTTTTTTGTTTTTTTGTTTTTTTTGCAAGGCCCATTGGAGTCCCAGTTCTCCCTGGTGACTAAATGTTGCATAAGAGCTGTAATAAAAGGGAAATGCGTGTGTATTTGAGACTGAGCCAAGACTCAACTATGTATCGGCTTTATAGTGTAGTCAGCTATACTGATTACTAAAACAATGTCCGTAAAGTATATGTATTATTCAATTTATGTACCAAGAAATTAAATCCGTAGCACCCAGGCAAATTTTTGAGCTCTTTTTTTCAATACTGTCATTTCTAGGCTTCCAACTAAGCATTTATAATCCCAAAAGGAAACATGGCAAAAAATGTCATGAATTGCTTTTGTTAGTCTCCTAAGGGTTAAAGCTGTTCCGCCAACACGTCTTGATTGTTTTCAGGTCAGCCTTGGCCTGTCTTGTCTATTCTTGCTGTTTTTCATAACAGGGTATGTGGCTGTAGATTGTTGTGATCTTACACTTATGATAGATATAGTGTCTGCCTGTATGACAAAAAGAAAAGCAAATTATTGGCATAAAGAAAATACTGAACAAAATACTGAATATAAAAAATTCTTTTTTACTTAGCGGACATTTTACTTAGCTGACACTGAGGCCTGCTTCTAATCCACCTTGCTACCTCAGTTCACTAGTTAATCCCATTTTAACCCACATATGTGCAGTGGAAAAGTGAGGCTGTGTGAGAAATGTACAGTGCAGATCATACCGGCTCTAATAACAGTCTACAGAATTTTCCATGTGTGCTTTTCTCATTTTTACAACAACAGTAACCATTTACAGTGAAACTCAAACCTAATCCCTTTCCTCCTGTTGGCTAATAGTCAAATGCGAATCATCAGGAAAACAGGCACAGCACTTTGAGGTCACCAAGGCTTTGCTCTTGTGGTGGGTCTGCTGAATTTATTATCACATAAATTGATTTTTAAATATGCATATGAATTTTATCGGCTCTCCATTCCAAGACAAACGACAAGTTGTGCAATACATATTTATCAGCCCCTCGCTCTGCTGAACGAGCTCCTTTATTTGGCGGTCTGGCCGCCATGCTATTAGTTGGCACTCATGTTCAATGAGTGCCCTGTGTCTGTGGGCCAGCATGGAGAGCCCTGGACGTGTGAGTGCTGAAAAGGAGACCACATCAATCCAGTTTATGGAGAAGGCCAAAGGCATGGTTGTAGGGAGAAAAAGCCCTGCACTGTGTTGGTGTTTGCGGGTGTTTTTGTGCAAACAGTCTCACTCCACAAACTGTGGCCAGACAGCTTGCTGGAGGCCCGGGCTTTTGGCCACAGATGCAGCTGCTCTCATGACCATCTCATTATGGTTGTGTTTGATTAGTGGACCGAGAAGTAATTACAACTTGCAATGTGAGAATGCTGGCGTGCCATCTTGATGAAGAAGCATGATGATTCGTGCAGGACAAGCATGGAACTAATTTGGCAAAATGGAGAGCGAAATCCCACTTCCTCTGGGTGGCTGTGCAGAGCAGAGCCAGTGAAAGCATCTACAAATTTGCTTAACAGTCACCTTAAGCCTGACTTTAACAGATTTCCCCATCATTCACCTTTCTGCACAATATTAACCATTCATAAGGCTACATTTCATTGGAACCATTCAGCTAGACCCTTTGGTTTGTATCAGAGCCAAAGTCCTGCTCAGTTCCCGGACAGCCCTGCTTCACCCGAAAATGCAGTCTACAGTCTGGATCACTGCTGTGGATTACAAAGAGTAAGGGTGAACCCTTTCCTGAGATCAGCAGGTCTGGGCATCTTGTTAATGCTGACACACTACGTAATATTCTGCCAAAAAAAAGTTGGCATCTCAAAAACACCAAAGATCTCATGACTACATAACATGACTAATTGGCTCACATTTCAAAACACCAGACGCGTGCTACATACCTGCCATAACAGAGCTTCAGAAACAAAGTGCAGAGATGAAAGCTCTGCCATAGGCTGTCCTTCTCCTCACACCAAGTCTTTGAGGCACACCATTTAAGGTTATGGTGGATGTGTAAGGATGTTACTTATAATAACAAAGCACACCTGTTGCATGGTCTGAATTAGAGGCCCCAAAAGAAACACTTCATAAATTGCTGAGTGTACTCGTGTTTATAGTCCATTTTCACTGTGAGTCATTTTTTTTTTATACACCTACAACAAAACATCCTCCTCACCCTGCAGTGAGAACATTGTGAAGCATCCTGTAACTCAAATCTTAATTCACCTTTCTGGATTTTTTTAATCATAACCCAGAGCATTTTGACTGTATCATTGGCTCAACACTAGCTTAGCCATTAACAAGTTTACCATCCAAACTTCTTAATCTTTATGTAGAGCTACAGTTATTAATTGTAACTGTCGTTACAGTTGATTCGTATTTCAGTCCAAACTCAGGAAATATAATACCCCTTTGAATGAAAAGTATCTAGCTGCTATAGGATTAGGTTAAAATATCAAATAACAATGCATTATGGAGATTAAGTGAAAAAAAAAACTGGCAACACGGCAAAAATAATAGCATTACAGTGGATGAAATATAAAGTCAGATTCCTGTCACCTCACTCCCAAACATATGCTCTATTAAAGCAATTAGTGATGAAAGGGCAGTCATTTAGCTACTCTGATGAAGGTCTGATTGGCCAAAGTTTCAATTTGTTGATTAAAATATTGGTGCATTATGAGAAGAAAGCAGTGTTGTGTTTTTACTTTCTTTCATTTTAGCACCTGCTTAAAAACCCACCAAGGTGTGCAGATCTATCTTACTTGTTCAAACGTGGCTCAACCAGATTTCTCAGTGAGATTTCCTTTACTTCCGTATTTCTTTTACTCCTGTATCATTTCTATGTACTACATGTGATGCATTGAGGAATCATAAGAGGATGTACACACTGTCCACTGGGCTGATGTAGTCTGGTAGATGCACAGCGGCAGCGGCAGCTGCTGCCCCAGTCTGCATGAGTAGCTCTCCATAGGGGCTGCGGTGATTAGCCATTAGATGATAGTAGTCAGCTGGGTTAGTCCCAGGAGGAGGAGGAAGGCCAAAAAGACTTCGTTCTTTCAACTGCTCATGTGTCACTGCAATGAGAAAAGGAAGACTGAACATGGGAAGGTCAGTACACTTCCTGACCCAACACATTTTAGCTGTAAAAACACACATCCATTCATCTTCACACACATATACCCATATAATCACAACCACACACCCTGTGACCCATCAAACAACACTTTGATGTGGTAATACTTGCATCTAGTAAATTGAAATCTGCATAAAAGATTAATGTTTTTTTTTCTGATTGGGTCAGATTATCAGTAGTGCCCCCCACCATTTCCTCTTTTTCCTGAATGAACAGTCAATTCATGTCCATGCTGGTCACTAAAGAGGAGGGAGTTCCGGCTCATTCCTTTCCCCTTGCCTTCTGGGTCGTTACAGCCACATCTAATCTATCAGAGACAATTAGGCCACTGCATGGTAAAAGAGAACAGACATGTGTTTGTGCTGGATTCATGGCAGAACAAGGGCGATTATTTTCTCCACAGTTGTCGTATCGTGGAGCTCTGTCTCTAGAGGGGACTAGAGTCAAAGAGCTGAGGATTGTGGCCGAGTCTGGCCTACTCAAGCCCTCAGGGGAGTCTGATCAGCGGTCAGATCACTACACTGGACTTCCCCACTACAAATTAACAGTTTGATCCACACATCTAAAACTGTTACTCATGAAAGCTGATATTTGACAGGTCATGGCTGTATAAAGCAGCTGGCATGCAGCATGGCATAAATGCATTCTTTTGGCCAGTGCATGGTAATATGTTTAAAATGGTTTGAATAAATGAAAAGAAAGTGAAACGAGATTATGATCACATTTGAAATTTGACATATGCCGGTAATTAACTTTTTTTTTTTTTAACCTTTTTTTTATGCAGAAAAAAGGGGAGTAGGTCTTAAGTTCTTTAGATTGCGCTCACTCAAGCCTAATTCCTTCCATTTGCATTGCTCACTTGCCATTTAATCAGTTACACAATCTTTTCTACATTGCTTATTTAAGTGTAAAAGCAGAAAGCCATTACTGCCTACAGATTGTAGAAGGTGATTTATGTTTGATTGAGCCGCCTTGTCCCAACCTCTTAATAGGGTTGTGCGAACAAAGCTGACAGGATGGGACGTTAAATTTGGTGGTGGTGGTGGGGAATTCTCTTTTGGATCTGTTTTCTTTACAGATTTCCATGGTTTCTTACTCTTTCCCACATTCCTTTTAAGAGCAAATCTTGAGAATGTTTTAGGTTTCAACGAGTATTTGACAGGATTAATTACCACAACAGGAGAGATAAGCCTTTATGTAAACTTACACATGGCAAAGTGGTGTGACTGTCTTTACCGTGTCTTTGCATTTGTCAAGAAAGGGAACCATTAGCTCTTCTGCCTTCTTAAGTACACCCAGTTCCTTTTATTTCATGCACTTAATGCATGGCTTTATACCATAAAGTCAGACACCATTAGTGCATCATCATGTGATCATGACAGAAAGAGACTAAATGTGCTAGCAACTCATAAACCTGAATGCTTTCCATTTTAATGTGAATAGGCTCTTTATGATTATGCAGTGTGCCATTCAATGCAGACTCACCATCCGCCGGGCTGAGGCCTCGTGCTGCTGAGATGACTGACAGCGTGGGGCTGCTGTGAACTGAGCGTAGGTACTGCTCCATGTGAGGGTTGATATAGTGAGGAGGTGGGCTGAATGGGGACTCGCCCGTAGCAGCAGCATGAGGGGACAATCGGATCAGAGAGATATCAGATATCACAGGACTTCCAGCTAATCCAGCAGGTCTAGAAATTGGGAGGCAGTGAGAGAAGGAAGTTATAAGTTTTGGACCTCAAGTAAATCCATGCATTGACAGTGAGGCCACAAATACACAGCTAGGCACTTTGCATCCCTGTATACTTTTGACTTCCCGCATACTGTATACCTTAATTTCAAAGATAAAAATTTTAATTCAGCCAAATCATTATGTGATGAAATCTGGGCACTTCTCTAAGACAAATCAGAGCTGTGAACTTGGCCATGTTTTTTTCCCCTTTGCTACACCCACTCTTTTACACTGAGACATTGGTATGCACTTACTTTAGGCCATGGGAAGCAAGCAAGTTGAGACTTAGATGAGCTTAAAACATCAGTGTTAATGGTGATGTCTAGAAGGGCTGGATCTCTCCTAGTCTGACATGTCTATTTAACATGTTCTAATTATTGCCCTTTGACTGAGCCCATTTGTAGAACACAACTCAAGAGTGGAAGTTCAGCGATACCCCATAGATTAAGGTGGAGATATAAATGTCTCATCTTTTGACAGGTAGCAGAGTCCTCTGCCCACCCAGGAAAACCCAGCCAGGAAGGAGACAGTAACAGTGACAGCTCTTGAAGGTAGATGTCTGCCTCTGTTTGATGTCAACCTGACTAGGCCTTTTAAAAAACCTTAATATATGGATCCCACCATGGCTCTTCTAATTTAATTGTAATAGTGTATTTCATGGTGGAAGGGCACAAAACGTAAAATCAAACACTCTGCCTGAAGGTCTGGGTGGACCAGCATTCCTCCATAATGCAGGTCTGACATTACACTTTTCAGATATTCTTACTTAAAGGGGCAGACTCCTTTACTGGCTTTTAATCTTGTGCTATATCTAGTTCTTATTCAAGTCTTATTCAGTTATCACCATCATTGACAGGTCAATGTTTACAATTATAATAACAAAGGCTTTTGCATGACAACAACAGAGCCAATAAAATGATGTTTATACTGCGCACTAGTCTTCAACAGTTCTGGATCGGGTCTTTAACAGAACAGACATGCACGCAGACAAAGCAGGCCAGTCTGTGTGTTAACATTTGCCACCATTCACAAAGAAAGAAAATGACCACGTAAACAAATCAGAGGCTGAGCTCTTTAAATGTTTGTTCAGTATTCAGAGTAGGAGCAGGGTAATGGTGACAAAGCTGGGGGACTTTTATGCCAATGAGGATATGTCAGCTTTTGGCCGGCCACAGAAGGAGGCCCTCATTAGCTGCTCTGAATAAAACGAGAGAGAATAACTGCATATGAAATGTGTGTGTTTTAATGATGTCTTGTATGTTATAAATATTTCCACACATGATGCACTACACATGGCATGGCTCAATCCAATGGATCTCCTCACCAATTTTTACAGTTTATAATACAGGACAGTGGTCCTCATAAGGCATTATAATCACTTGGCTGTGTCTAGGTCAATAACTGTTCTCCAATACAGGTTTATTTTCAATTTACTTAAGCTTTTATACAGACGCTTGAGTCATACCTACAGCCTGATTATCTAAAAGGTCCATCTAAGATTCTTGTACTCCATAGCTGCATTTCAGTCCCTCATTTATACCTCCTCTGAATGGAGGCCAACCTGCATGCAGCCTGGGCTCAGAGTACACTTTCCAGTAAATGGCTGCAGACTACCAAGCTTGTGCAGTGGCCAACATTCTGCCATCAGTCCTCTTGCAACGATAGCCATAAAGGCGGGTCTGTTCTGGCGGAGCTGAGAGAAAACAGACGCCCATACACAAAACACCCCGTCCTCCCTTCCATTCTGGAGGAGGCGGGAGAGCTCTCAACATTAATGTTCAGCCAGCATTGTGATTTAATAAACTGACAAGATTACGGGCTTTTCCCCTTTTGACAATGAAACACTCAAACGTTCAAATTGTGCAATATTGTTTTACACTATATACTTATATTACTACATGGATTTTTGTAAGCCAGTAACAGCTCCATTCAAACATTTTGCATTGACCCATGCCAAACTATTTATCCTAAACGTTTTGTCTGCATGGATTACTTATGTTTTTTCCTGGTACATCTGCCAGTTTAAAAATTTCAATCTGCACCAGCTTTTACTGGCTCTTTTCCAATCACCACATTGAGCAGTGTACCACTGCCAACTGAAAAAGAAAAAACCTGTCTGCATTATTGCCTCTCTAAAGTACATGAACTGAATTGCCATAGCGCTGCTGAAATCTTAGTGATTTGAGACATTAGAGGTCTCTATATGCTTTTAGTTTTCCATGTTAAACGGCTCTTTAGTAGTTTCAGTCAACTGGTTAGTGACATTAGCTAGTTTTTAAACATAGGGATCAAAATATTTTCACAGACTCATCAGCAGGCTTACATCCAATTGGTGATGAATGACTGATATTCCTTACTGAATATGCCTTGCATTCTTTTTAATATTTTTTTTTATTTTAATGGTTTGAGTTATTTTAATATTCAAACATAATTCAATGTCAGTTAAAAAGGTAACGTGACATGACGGTTCCTGATGTAAATCAAGGCACTTTACATTATCTCTTCCAAACTTATTCTGACCCTTTCACTATGCAGTAATGATCTCTTCTTGAGGTTACTTGAGTCAAAAATGACAACACAGCAGGCTAATACAGCAACAAATCAGCAAAACTACCAAGTGTGTGTTTGAGTCCTGGATAATAAGCCATAATTTACAGCTTTACCCAATGGGGACTATAAATGGGAGGCCCTAGTGATGGGCACAATTACTGGATTCATGTTGTTCCACCCTCTGTCAGACAAGATCACACTTGACTTAAAGAGACCTTAGTCACAGACGGCCTGTGCCATGGAGAGTTCTAAGGGCTGACACATGAAGATCCAAAAAGATTTCATCATAACGCCATGGGTGGCTCCTGTCCATATAACCCAGCTGAATGAGACTTTTGTTTTACAATCACACAACCTGTAGTTGGGGAGGGAGGGAAAGAAGATTTTTCTGCAATGACACCATGCTTTGAGCTTTACTGCATTATGGTACACAATTATTCTGACCTACATGTACTGTATTTATTGGCTTAAGGCCTTAGGAGTTTTCCATTATGAAGTACTTCTATAAACAAAGCCATGTCTGTTAAAGCTTATACACCGAATAAAATATAAACTTAAAAACACTCATTCAGTTAAATATGAAATATATTCTGACTTCAGTGTGGCAGATATGGTGTCACCAACTGGCAACGTGTTGAGCTTTTCTGTAATCAAAGCCTCTTTTTATTCTGATATCTTCTCTGTTTAAGCTGCTTTCTGGCACTACTCTTACTGGCCAAGGAGATGCATTACAGCCTGATACAGACTGATACAGACAGTATTTCTCATCAGGTGGTCAGAGATTTTAAATCTCTTTTATTTAGAGATTCTTCATTCCTCCCAGAGCAAAGTCAGTGAAGTTTCACTATGGCTTTCTATATGTTCTACCATACGTCATGCTTACTTTAATCTTAAGTGCCGTTTATGTTAAACCAATAGGGTGACCTAAAAATAAACAGAATTTCTGCCAGAGTTAACGCCTTATTTACCCTTTTAATTGTAATGTTGTATATAGTTACACATCTGTGGTTTATTTATATGTAGACCCAGGTCAGTATGGGAATGATGGCCTCAGCTGTGGTTTATTTACATTAGAGTAGGACGGATGGCTACTTCTCCTCATGCACATCATCCATCATGTTTCATTAACACTGGCCGAGAACAAAATCATATGTGTGTCAAAAATAGCAGGTATAATTCCCAATAGGATTCGAGTTGAAAAGTGGAAAAACAACATTGCCCTAAATCAGGAGAGTGTGCTGAGGTTGTTCTGTTCAGGCCTACTGTGGTCAGTAACTTCACCACAGAAAAATTTGGGTATGTTCCATACTACAAAGTCAAGCTGCTTTTCGAAGTAAAAAGACAGTCAATGAGGGAGAGGGAAAAAGAAAGGTGTTTTCTCATTCACTCTTGTTGAGGAAAGCTACATATGGTTAAATGCGACTGACTCATAATCTGCTCCATCTAAAAAAGACTAAGGTTTCAGGAAAGCTTGTTTTTTTAAAACTTCATATTGTGGAACAGGTCAAAATTTCAACAGGTGATGTTTCCCAGGACACCATACATACAGTCATGGGGAAAAAGAACAGTGTGTTCCTTCAATTCGGTGTTTGATAATTAGGGCCTAAATCATAATTGTTTGGTCTTTACTAATGTCTATAAACAAATAAACAACCTCAGATGACAACAAAAAACACAACATATTTCAGCATTTTAATATGTAGTCATTATGTAGATTAGCTCATTTTTCTTTAAAAAGTAAACCAATATTGCGAAACCAGGTGGAAAGACCCCCACACCTTATTAGTTAGTAACATGTAAAACGACCTTTAGGAACATTTAACATTTTCTGTAGGAGCTTAACCGTCTCCCACATCGTTTTGGAGAAATTACAACACTGCTTTAGTTTATTCATGTTTGAGGGCATTTGTTTATGCACAGGTCTCTTAAGATCCTACCACAGTATCTTATAGGGATTGAGGCCTGGACTATGCCTGGGCCATTCCAACACCTTGCTTTTTTTTCTTTTTCTTTATTAGGCATTCAGGTGTCGAATTGCTGGTTTGCTTGGGATCATTGTCCTGTTGCATGACCCAATTTTGGCCCAGCCTAAGCTACTGGACAGACAGCATCATGACTGTCTCACGGATTTTATGGTATAAAGAGTTCATCACTGTCTCAGTGACTGTAAGTTTCCCAAGTTCTGTGGCTGCAAAACAAGCCCAAATGATCATTCCTCCACCACCATGCTTGTCCATTGGCATGAGCAGTTTATGCTGTGTTTGGCTTTTGCTAAACATGGCGCTGTGCTGATGACCAGTCTTCTCCTCCTTGGTCTCATCAGTCCAAAAGTCATGCTGCTATATTCTTTTGGGAGAGATCAGGGGTTTTCTAGCCACTCATCCCTGAAAGCCTTAATGTGCTTACGGAGGCCTGTAGGTCAAACGATGTATCTCTTGGGTTTTTCTTTATATCCCTGAGCATTAAACAGCCTTGGACTGTTTTATCTTGGAAGATTGGCAACTGTCTTGAAGGCTCTTCATCTGTAAACAATCCTTCTCACTATAGAATAGTGCATTTCAAATTGCTAGGAGATGGCTTTATAAACCTTCCAAGATTGATTAGCCGCAACAGTTGCTTTTCTGAGGTCATGGCGGATGTCGTTTCTTCTTGGCATGATGTAGACACACAAAGGAGTGCTCCCGAGAACACCAAACCACCAAAATTTCTGCTTTTATCAAGGTTTTTTTTCTTGATGATGACCTAATCTTGTGAACTTTGCTAGTAACACCTGGCTGCTAATTGCTTTCATAATAACTCTGGCAGTAGGAAGAGTGTACTTATTTTTCCCCACTTGGTTTCTGAATGTTGTTTAACTTACTTATTGAAATCTGTTGTGTTTTTTGGTATCGTATGAGGTTACTTGTTTGTTTATAGAAGTTGCTAAGGGCCACACAAATGTTATTTAGGCCCTGATAAATGAGAACTTTTAAGAATTATGGAATTGAAGAAGGATGTACTTTCTTTTTCCCGTGACTGCATGTCCTACAACACTCTCTTACTGTGCAAAAACCAAAGGTCCATAAATCAAGCACTGACTTGAACAAGGTACTACATAAGAGGTCCTCTAACAAGGATGTTGCTAAGCTGTCAGGATTTAGTCACAGTGTGAGGACATCTCTTATTCTGCATACAGAGTTAAATCCTTCTGCAGAGTCTCTGGGTGTCAACTGTGTAAGCCCAGACTGCGGGCACGTTCGGCACTCAGGATCCGAGCCCCTGACGCATGAGTTTGTACGGATAACAACGCACCAGCTCTGTTGACCAACGACACTGCTCTTAATTTGCTGTTCAACATGTGTTGTAATTAAGTAAGTTTGGCAGAGGCAGAAAAAACACAGCTACTTCAAGGTCTTGATGAATTAGGGGGCCACTGTCAAGACCAAGTCACATTAATCAAGGCAGCCAGAGTTCAAAGAGAAAGAGTCTTCCACATTCTGTGATAAATAGCTCTGCTGTTCCGTGGGTGAACACTATGCATCGCCATCACATCTGTAATGTAAATGTGTATGCCCGATTTTCACTGAGTGATGCTATGCCATTTTTTGCAAGCAAAAAAAAAAAAAGTAGGATACAGTACAAGGAATACAACATTATACAGGAAGAATACAGTATCTGAAAATAGCCTTATGGCATGTAGAGGGCAGCATATAAGAGGGTAGCATGTTGGTGCTGGGTTTGATCTGTGGGTCCACCAGGATGTTTTTCTGTGTGGAGTTTGCTTGTTCTCTTGTGTGGGTTTCCTCCCACAGTCCAAAGACATGTGGATTAGGTTTACTGGCTACTCCAAAGTGTGAATGGTCATGGGGTGCAAGTCTGGAGACTTGGGCTGTAATAGGCCACCCCTTCTGTGGATCAACAAAATCTGTATACTTAACTGTGACTGTGGCTGGATGATGATGCATGTTAAGATAGATTTATCTAGCATTAATTTCATAGCTCCAAGCTGGCTTTGCATTTTTCAGTACATAGCTCCCAGGTGCAGCAGCTAAGACAAGGATTTTGACATGGCTCAGTCTAATAACGTCATTTTTGTATTTGCTTCCTTTTCCTTTGTTTCGGGTTATGTACTGAGCCAGTGTGCGGCAGACCCTCTCACTTTAAGTCCCTCAAATGGAAAGATTATGTCAGTTGGCAGAGCTTTCCTGGATTTAGTGCACTGCATGCCAGAATCACAAAGCTGTCCAAGACAATAAAATATTACAGCTGGAGAGACAGTAGATGGGTGGAAATCTACGCTTCATTCTCCTTTTCATGTTTCTTTCAGGTATGACTCAGCATTAGGACAAGCAGAAAGATCTCTCATCATAAAGTAAACTGCTGTTCTAGATACACCATTCTGGAGTACATTTCCTCAGTAATTGTCTTTTTAAATGTTTTTGAATGTCTTTATATTGATTTAACTATGAGTGTTCTCATGTGATTTTATTTTAAATATTTTAAGTATATAACATTTAAAATTTTACTCATTGAATGTGTATTTCACTCTATATATTATGTTGTGCTCATTTTAATGAAGGTTGCCATTAATTTTGGAGTTAAAAAATGTGAGTTAAAATGTTCAAATAATTAATGGACTTACCCATGCATGGCATGAAGAGGGTGTGGTTCATAATGGTATCTACCCTCATGATGGCGCATGTCGATTGGGATTGGTGTGTGGAAGGTCGGGAAAAGAGGAGGAGCTGTGAAGTCAAGGACAGAGAGAGAGAGAGAGAGAGAGAGAGAAAGAGAGAGGAAGAGAAATGAAGAAAAAAAAGAATTTTAATAAGTGTTAGGCTTCCAGATGAAAATATTTCACTGAAAAAGAGGCTACAGTTCTGCTCATATGAATTTCCAAAAGCATCAAGAAGATATGTGAAATATATTTGCAGTAGCATGCAGTGGAAATGAAATTAAAAAAGCAATCACAGTAATTCTCAGACATCCTTATATTTGTCATGTCTACACTTAGCTGACTCTGCTAAATACTCCAATTCCCATGAGCACTTGCAACCTGACAACATGGCCACCACTCTGCCTAGTTCTCTGTCTTACTACTGAACTCAATTACTTACCATGCAAAAACTCTTTATATACAGTACACACACTCACTCACACACTCAGATTGTGAAGGAATAGTCCTTTCTGTTTGTTTTTTCCAAGCCGTTGTTACTGTGCATGTGTTCTGGTTTTTGACATTTTGCTAGATTTGGATTTGTCCCTCGACTGAACCTTGCCTGTTTTTTTGACCTTGCACCTGCCTGCCGATTTTGTAGCTCTGCTTTTCTAGTTCACAGACCTGTCTGTCTGTCTGTCCCGATGCTTGACAATCTTCAATATACAACGGTTTGAACTGGGCTTCTGACAACACCTGTAGTGAGGTTCTCCCTGACCTGATGAACGAGAACACACAGAATCAAGAAGTGTTGAGATTACAGCAATGGGCTAAAAAAGCGCTCTAAATTTCCTGATCTATTGCCAGGCCACAGTGAAATATACTGTTGGGCACGTTTTAAAGGGGTCATTTAATACTTGCTCTTTTTGAAATACGATATGTCACTCCGAGTTGCATATGCATGCTGCACATGAAAATGTTCTTCTACCCCCATATTGTCTGCATTAGTCATAGAAAGAATACAGATGGAAAAACGAGTCAATCGGAAAAAGCCCGACAAACTTACATCACTTTGAAAATTAGTATTCATGGCCTCACCTACCTTGGCTTGCGACCGCCCACGGGAAGACAGTTTTGATTTTGTGGCCAGGAGAGAGCAGAGCCCATCTCGGCAGGTAGAAGTCGAGGAGCTAACAGCAAGGTGAAAATATGTTCGTGTCTGTGCTATTTGATGCAATAACACATCAACATTGCATGTCTTGCCCAAGGAAGAAGAAGTGAGGAAGAAATGGTTGGAATTTGTCTTTGGACCACCGCCAGCGAAGTATAACACTACGTTAGTTCTGTGTTCTAATCATTTCGACCACAGTGACTTTTACAACTTGTACAAAAGTGCCTACAGTAGTGGTTTTGCATCAAGGTTGTTCTTAAAACCCGAATCTGTACCGTCATGATGATCGACCACCAGCACCCAGGCTGCAAGTAAAAAATAAACTTTTCTACCCAAGGTTTCCCGCACTGGAGGGAGCTTCACAGTGCTGTTAGCCAATCAGAGGCGATACGTTTGCATGTCATGAATATTCATGAGAAAGAGCCGAAATCCTGTCATTCTCCTCCCACCCATTATTCCACCAAACTAGAACAGCCTGAAACAGGAGCACTAGAGCATTTTTTTCCCACCAAAACCGAATCACAGGGCATTCGTTCATACGAGACCAATGCAAGATGAATGAAAAAACAATGCAATGACACCTTTAAGAAATTTGTTGTGATTAAGAAAAGTAGGAAGGTTTCCTTTATACTTCAGACAAATGGAATGACTAGTATTAGGACACTAACTAATTAGACATTAGTGCTGCCGTGATTAGTCGATGTAATCGACGTAATCGACCATGAAAATTAGTCGACGTCAATTTTATTGGTCGATTAGTCGCCTATTTATTTATATAA
>JAQMCW010000034.1:9976306-10007116 GCA_030068335.1 Chrysichthys cranchii
GGTGTTTTTCCTTGTATTTCTATTATTTTAACCCCCCCCCCCCACACACACACACTAAAACACTTCACATCATCACTATTCAAGTCAATGGACAACCTCTCCCCCCAATTAGTCTGTTAATGCGAGGATCAAATGTACTTTTTTGCTAATCATGAGCCATAAGTCTCCACTGAAAGAAAATTCAACAAAAAATACTTAAATGTGGAATAATCTTCATGAGAACATGTTTTTTTTTACTTTCCCCTTTTCAGCGAACATAAAAGATGTCCTTGGACACAATGGATGTCCAAACATCTTTGCATCCTTGTCTAGGTCGCTGCTATGTCAGCACTAGGTGCGCTATAAAGCTTAATAATGGGAAGAATAGCTGTAGAGGAAGTGCTCTTTCAGATGGACAAAGCTTGCCGATTCGTTTAAAGGAATCGCAGCTGGAGTTCACTCTCTGTTGAAATTCTAATGTCCCAGGACACTGGAGAGATAAAAAAAAACAAAACAAGAATATTTAAAAAAAGTGTTTTCTATAGGCCATGTTCTGTGATAAGGTATGGCCAGGTCAATGAGCTATTTACATAAAACAACACACAACCATATAGATTAAACCTGGATCTGGCTTCAACATCAGTGGGTTTTCAGGGAAGAGTTTGCTTTAAAAGCACAAACTAAAACCAGCTGTAGATGTACAAGGTAATTTGCCTTGTGGGTGTCATTCCCAGGGGTAAGGATTTAGATAGACTTCCTTGTTGGGGTACTTATTTAATATTTTACTTTTTACAGGGAGTTCTCTTATTTGTGCTTACTCTTTTATTTCAAATATCTCCATACAGTTTGCAGTTATGTATTCTTAATAAAACAAGGGTTTGGCTACTACTCTTTTTTCCCCCCCAAACAGCTATTTATTTAATTTTTAATTTTTCTATTACACACAGCTGTAATTATTTTCTCAATTCCATGAGATGAGAGACATACTTATGGCTAACATTCATTCTGCAAGGTCCCTAGGTTAGAAAGTCCTTGTCACAATGCCACTTTTGATGATGACTCATCATTGGATGTCCCTTTAGTACTTATTATATTGTTTGTCTTACATAATCCCCACTAGCAATTGCAGGAATTGTTTGCTGAACTAATAGGATGACTTAGTATGCATTTTCATTTCTAAAACATTTACAACCCAGTGTGGGGCTGCCAGCCTCAGCACAACTGGACACATAGATAATAAGGTCGAAGGAAACTCTAAGGAAACATTACCTCTCAGCTCTTGTTTTTCCAAAGGAAGAGAAGATTATGCTCTTAATTAGTGCTTCCAAAGGGAAGGCTCAATTTACGGGATAGCAACAAAGAGAAGGGGGATGGGGAAGGAAGATGTCCAACAGTCTGGTATGGGGGCCCCCTATTACAGAGGGGAAAGGGGGTAGGAGGCTGAGAAGACCTTTCTTTCCAACAATAGGGGTGCAGTCCGCCTTTATGGTGATTCAGAGTACACTGGAGGAGGCTCTAACTCTCAGCATGACCCATGAGTAAGGGGTCATGGAGGTAATGCCTACATCAAAAGTATTCTTCCCCTACACAGCAGTGTTGGCCTTATTGAAAAAAAAAAAAAAGATAAACAGCTTCAGTCAGCAGTATGGAGAGGGGGACAAGTTAGAACTAAAGACTAAAGAGGAAAGCAAGTGGGGCAGAGTCAACAGTGGCAGGAATTAAAATGCAAACTTCAGGAACTGGCAAGCAAACAAGCACCGCGACTGTTTTTCTTCTTTAGAGTGGTGTGGAATTGCAGCAGTGCAAGTCCTTCAGTTGAGGGTCTTAGTACAAGAGACTGTTTTTCCATGTGCCATTCAAACAACTTGTAAAAAAGGATTCATGGGTAAAACGTGATAGATCACCCCCCACTTACTGCGACCCTGGATCACTTGATGTCTAATGGTGGATGATGGTCATGTTTGCCAGCTCTCTAAGAAACCTAGTGACAACAAAAACACTCCGCATATCTCAGATGTGATCTATCGTAGAACACAATGGCCAAATAGCCTTTCTCTGAGCCAAACCTGCTGCTTGAACGAGTGCGGAGGAACATTGCCACTTTGAGAAAATTTTCAGTTTTTGTTTTCTGTGCAATGCTTTCATTTTCTTCTCTAGAGATGGAAGAAAATATTGGAGTGTATCTTGCTATTCTTAACATCACTGAATTGCCAAATGTAAGCTTTATAATATGACCAAACCTCCTGCCAGCTAAAACCCTGTGTTTTGGTAACAAATTGTTACTAATTCTTGTTTTATAGCACAGGCGACACGGCACATCTGGTAAAATGGAAAGTTTCTGTAATGCTTTTACAGCATCATGGAAATCTATTCTGTAGATGTTTATAGTGGCAAGTGAGAGGTTGCACTTAGAGAGAGCAAGCCACTTGCCATATGCAGCTGATTTAATAAGCTACACGAATGTTAACATATTTGTGTGACAAAACAAAACGTTTACTTAAATTTCTATGTTTGCTGTGTGGTGAAATTCATTACATAACCATAAAACCAACAGTTTGGGTCACTTCTGTTATTTTAAATAATGGACATGGTTTCTGCAGTGGGGTTAAAACACAAAACAAGAAATTGTCCATTAACTGTGTGCAAAGTTTGGAACGTTCTGGAAACCGTTCTGAAAACCATACTTTGGTGGATGAATGTCTTTGAATGAAGAGCTCTTACTCCTGGCTTGACTGTAAGTTATGAAGCTGTGTTGTTTCCTAGTGGGGTTTTTTTTTTTTTTTGGTTGCATAAATAAGATGTTAACATAAAGGATTTTAAGCCAACCATGTGCAGTCATGAGCACAACGCACAATTTCATGGATTACGTTTACTTTTGCTGATTGCCCTGAACAGAAAGCCACAAAGACCATACAAAATGAATTGTGGTTGACCACTGATGTTCTGGGCTTCAGAATTGTTACATTTTCATCTGTATGATGTCTGTCTTGACATTGCAGATGGAGACCTTACAACAGAAACGCTCTAGGATTCAGGATCTGTAGTCCTTGTGCTGAACCTGGGTGAAGGATCCTTAGTAAAAAGACTAATATTGTTTCTGAGTTGCTGAGGAAGTCTTGAGGAGCATTAGTCGGATTGTTGTGTTTTGCAACATCATTTTGAGGAGTGGATGAAAGCACGTCCTCTCAAGTTGCCCTGTTCTATTGAAAACATCTTTTGCTAAGTCATCACACTTCCACCACTGTTCCTATTTTAGGAACCATCCTGTTTACTCTGTTTTGCCCTCAGTGGTTGTGTATGGGTACATCCTGCAAAAATTCTTTTCGGTTAGGTTTCACCTCTGAACTAGCTTCCTTGGACCTTTTGTTCTCTTGGATTCAGGGAGCCACAGTGTCATGCTAAATAGTTTTCTTGTCTATATTATAACAAATGGTTTTTAAAACTTGATCGGTTTCCTTTGCAGTAACAGTGACAAAAAAACTAAACAAAACAACATTACTGTGGGTAAATAAATTCTAACAAATTTGAAATTCTGATAACAAATGCAGGGTAAATAATATTTGAATTCATTTCTACTAAATCTGAGTAATGCATTCAACATTCAAAACACAATGAAATATGTCTACAAGAATTGGACAGTTGTAATCTTTTTTCCCCCTCAGAAATGTTTGTTGCTGTTGAAGCAATTATTTTGCCTATTCCCCATGGCTTTGCATCAGTCCAAAATATGCCTTCACAACTAAAAATCTGAGCTGAATATTTTTTTATTAACCTTAATGGTTTTCGAAACAAGCCGTTATCATGGTAACTGAGGTGAACCCAGGTAACGAGACATTCAGTATAAATGCCAGAACTCGCTATACCTCTGGAACCACACTCTGTTTGGGGACTTTCAGACAGTATACAACTTCAGAATTTACCTGGCTGTGATGCAAGTATAAAAGTAAATAAACAGGGAGCTATGAGTAACCAATGTAGCTTTTTTCAAGTTCACACCAGTGGAGAAGTCAAAAGCTAGAGGTGTTAGTCTGCATGTATCTCTTGGTTAAAGTCTTTACATGTGAAGGCCAACCTGGCACCAATACCAAGGTCTGTACAATTTCAGCCACTGTGAGTGGCTCAGCCTTAGATTTTTCCAAACTCAGACATTTACACACAGCAATGTCTGCATTGTAGGCACTGCTGACCACAGAATATTGCACTTGAAGCAGAAAGTGTAGTGTCGACAAAATATATAACAGTATAAGTTACAGACTACACATGGGTTACAAACAAAAATAGTAAAGCATATAATTTATATTATTCCGATGGTCATCAAACCATTCCGTGAGGCCTTAATACACCATAACAGAGCCACAGGTTTTATCTTTAATTTGTCACCTGTACATCGATTTGGACATGATTATTTTGTTAAGTCCATATGTTTCAGCCTAGAAGTGCACTCCAGAACCTCATGTACTTAGACTGGAACTAAATCCACTATGTTTTTGTTCACACACTTGTTTAAGTCCTCTTGGTGCTCATGTAAATATTGTCTGACGAGCAGAGGCATGCTTCTGTCTGGCCCTCAGAGTGCACTCTGCATAGGGCAATATTTATTTTAGCACAAGCTGCTAGAGAAGACCGAAAAGAATCACAAGAGACCTATGTAAACACTTCGGAGGATCTAAGACGACCCTGCAACACTTTACCGAAAAGTAAGCCACCTCTGAGCATTATGCTAACTGCAGATCAGACCAAAGCTGGTAAACATCATATTGTGAAGTGAATGACAATAGAAGGAGGGATTAAGAGGGAAATGCTGCATTATCCCCCCTTTTCTACTGTAGTGCCAAAGAGTTGCCATAGAATTCATACAGGTTTGCGTTATGCTGTCTTATGAATGCCGCCACACATGGACATACAAGCATTCCCACCTATTCCCACTCACATTCACACCTTTGGGGAAATTTCTGTGTAGCGAATTAACCTAATCCCCTCTGCATGTCTGTGGATGGAAACTGGAGTACCTGGAGGAAATCTACGCAGGCACAGGGAGAACATGCAAAACGCACACACACGAAGGCCCCAGTCGGCTGCAGGACTCAAACGCAGGCCTTCTTCCTGTGAAACGGCAGTGCTAACCACTTCACCGCCGTGCTGCCCACACAGTAGTGATGTAGGCATTAGTGATTACCCACATCTTTAATACATGGGAGCAGCTTGCATGTGTTCTGTGGCCATGTGGACAGGCCAATGTAATAGTCTTTCTCTCAGTCCATTTGGCTCTACAGTGGAAAAGAGGCTTTTGCTGTGATGATAAAAACATTATTAGCAGGATATACTACAACACAGTCAAGACAAATTGCACTTCATAAACATTTTTTGTTTATAATGTTTTGCAATTTTCTGTAATGAGATATACTCTACTAACTGCTTTCCATCCTATTACTTACACTTTACAAAAGAAGAAATATTAATAGTTGTGAGCCCTGAAAACTGTCATCTTAATGTCATTATGTCTAACCTTCGTTTAGCTGTCAAAATGAAAGACCTACTTAAGAGTGTCCACCTGTCAGTTTCCATTATATCTGCTCATTGCGATGACAATGAAATGAAATTAGGATTGAAAATTGCCATCAATTATGAGGGCAACAAGAGTGAAGGTGAGAAACATAAAAGCCGTGTGATGGGAATGTCTGAAACAGGTGGAGACTGAGAGCTCCTCTGGTTGAATAGTTGCAGCCTGACAGTGAGGAAGAGTTCTACAATGATCTCCGTCTCAGCTAAGAGGAGGGTCATTAGCACAAATAATACAGACGTCACTTTAGACACTTTAATTTGGTAATTAGGCCATTAATGGCAGCCAAACTTATTCTAAAGTGGAATGAGTGTAGCGGAGAAGTAGGTGCCCTTAGCTTTTAGAATGGAAAAATGGAGCATCTACTGCAGAATCTGAATCAGACTTTAGATTAGATAACTATGGTAAAGTGTGTCTGCCACTTTTCCATGCTCAGATAAAGTCTTTTTCTAGATGTTCTGTAGATATAAAGGTTTCACTGATAACTCATTAAAAGAAAATATGTGAGATTGCCTCGTCTTAGGGAAGCAGATGATTTATAGTTTTGCAAACCAGTCCTCTAGTGTCTGGTACATACTTTTGATAAATGTGGCCAAGAACCACCTGCTTTCACAGAAAAAGGCAAATTAATTGCCATAGGTAATGACCAACCACGGATTTTTTCCTGGAGTCCTATGGCAAACGTGAGAGATCTCATAGATTGTTTGATCATCGCTAATTTCTTCACACAAAACACTTTACACACTACTGCGTTCCCATGAACGTGTTTTTCAGTCCAATGACCATGTCTTGCCTAGAAAAGCGCTGATTTGTGGTGTTCTTCCACTGGAAACTGGCACAAAAGTGTGTATACATGGAAGTGTGGAAAGCCAGATTGCAACTTTCAAGATCTTGAAGGCTGTGGTCAGAGAAGTGTACAAAAGCTGTCATACACTCCATATCCTGTGGGTGGAGCATCTGAGGCTGATTTTGAAACTATGGAACTGTCAGTTCTCAGCAAAACAGATCATCTTTCCAAAGATTCTGAAGAACTTAGTCATAGTGGCATTGTGATACATCTAGAGAAAATTTACTGACTTCCATTTTACATGTGAGTTTGTTGTTGGGCCCATGTGTAAATAAATATCAGAGGTCTGAAGTCCCTCTTCATTATATGTTTAAATAGATATCCAGCAGGGTTATAGGTTTTATTTTTCCACTAATGACCTCCGAAAAACTGTCTTGTAGTTTCTCCCAGCTGAAAAATGTCATATAAAAGTAATTTAGTACATTTTGGCATAGATTTGTCTGCGTTATGAATGTGAATGTGTTACTGTAGAATTTTTTTTGCCATGAATTATGTGGTAACAGATACTTAGACTACCCTACAGCATACTGCTACAGATATCAAATGTAAATTAGAGTTGATGCACACAAAATGATAAACTAACATCTGGTCTTTACCTTTCCGATAGGAGAGGGCAAGACCCACCAGCAATCTGATTAAAAAGCATTTGTACTTTCTTTTAAAATAATCTCAAAGCTCACTGAAGTTTAACAATCACCATTTCCATGATGAAGATACACATGTGCCACAGATGTGTCTGGATTCAGTTTATTCTCCTTGATGGTAATTGTTATCATATGCTGCCATTTGTTGAACTGCTTTAAATAAGGCACTGCATAAATGATGGCAGTGTCTGCCTATTTTAGTCATACCTACAGGTCGGATGTGTTGGAATGCGAATTATCACAAAGATAAACAGTTGAGGAAAGATTAGGTAGCTCTTGTCAATGAGCAAACGTTAAAATAAACTGTGATATCCGATGCTCAGAATTGATGCTGTATTCCTTTTGACACATAACCGAGTCATCTGACAGTTCAAATTTTGACTGCAAAGCAGCCTAAAAATCATATGGTCTTGTATGGTGCCACATACTACTTGAAGTAGATAGATGAACATGATTCAAAGGTCTTCATCATTATTACAAAGACATGTGGGATGTGGGTGTAATTGGACCATGTAATCATTTGTCTACATCAAATGAAAGCCATGCAGGAAGTTGTTTTTGTAGTACACAGTATATGGTTCTCTCTGTATTTTATTACTTTATTCTTACTAATCCCCATGCTAAACGCATGTATGAGAGTGTGTTTTGAAGCCTTCTTCAATATAAGGCATTGGGTAAACATTTCAAGGTTTGAAAAGTCTGCTTCATTGCAGTCATCGCAAACGTCACAGGATCTATTATTCATGCTGCGCCTAACATGAAGGTTGTCAAACTCATATTATTTCTTCTGTCTGAGTACATTTTCATTAGGAATTACATGGCAATTTTACTGTCTCACTGCATTTGACAAGCTGTCGTGTCAAATTTGCCTGAAGTGTCAAACCTGAACTACGCAAATTCAGACCAACACAAGAGCTATTTAGGATGAAACATGGTCTGCATTTCCACGGCTAGGGTATGCCCACTGCAACAACATTTCAACGTCTTACTCAGAGATCTGGCACAAAGATTATCCTTAAATGACAAATACATAAATTTACTGCCTTGCTTTGAACGTTTTGACCCTCGAGATCTCTTTTAAATCAAAGCACTGATGAGGATACTCAAAAGCAGCCAGGATACACAAAACTAAAAAGAATCCTTAAACGCATTTATATAAAAAAAGAAGAAGAAGAAGAAGAAGAAGAAGAAGAAGAAAAATGACTTTGGTGTCTGAAAGTATTTCCTTTGGTTGCAAAGTGAAATTCCACCGGAATACAGTGTGCCACTTTAAACGAATTGGAGCTCCTGTAAAAATCTATCTGTCAACATAAAGAATGGCAAAATCAAAACAGTGGAAGCAGATCGCTATCTGGCAACCACACTAAAGCCCATGGGATACTATTTACAGCATTAGGGCTACCAAATCAGATAAGACAAAGCATATTTGCTTTCAGATTCAACATCACAATTCACTTGATCAATGATAACTTCTCAGTCAACATTGTCCCTCCTCTCTGTTTAGTCATTTGGTAGCTAGGCAGAGTAAGAGACTAGCTGTGATTTTTTTTTTTTTTTTTCATGGAAAAAAGATGGGAAGCTCGCAAGCTCTATGAGTTGTGGGTTAAAGTCGGCAGGCTTGTTAGGTGTTGTTTTGTGTGGGTGAAAATATGCTCTTTTTTCACTTTGACCTGCTTTTGGCAGGCCTAGGATGACTCCCTCTGGGCCCAGACGCCTCTGTGTCTCTACCAGCAGGGTGAGGCCTGCCCTGATGGAAGAAAATCTTACCTGAAGCAGAACGTTTTTTGGCTGCTGCCCAGGCATCTTTAGCTAATGAATACACAGAGCACTCCTACCAAATAGCGGGAAAACACAGGGAATTGGTTGGGAAAAATATGTTGGTGGGGTGAGGTTGGGGGTGGGATGACTAATTTACTAGATTAGCAGACTTAATTTGCTTTAGCAACTGTTAATAAAAACAATAACTTGACTTTACTGAACAATGATGTTTCTACCCTTACCCCATATATCTGTCTATATACTTCTGCTCCAAACTTAATATTCCAAGGTTGTTTTTTTTCATAGCTGAAGCTACTAAAGCTTGAGAGTTTAGATGGATAACTTTGACCTCTTTCAGTGCTGGGGTGTGGTAGAATGATACAGATTTTCTGTGCGTTTCCACACCCAACAGCTCAAAAACCCAGTGTTGCTTCAGCTGCTGAGCATTAGCAGCAAGATGAGTTAATGGCTGGCTTCAGCCTGGCTGCTAAATACTGAGGGCAAGATAGGTTTACTTAGTAATCTACAATAGAGACATCTTAATCATGCACATGTAGACAGTTGCATGATACTAGAAGAAAAAGAAGATAAATCAAACGCTGAGCAATGAGCAACCAGTTTGGTATTCTATTGAAACAAAAGTGAATGAAAAGCAAAATTGCAGACAAAAGCAAATTTAAAGGAAATAAGGGATTCGATCTAGTTAGATCACCTTTTTGACCTAGATGTGAATCGCAATTTTCTAGAGATAGTAAAGAATATTCAGTGAAATAAAATGCTGTTACTAAATAAAGAAGCGTTCCACATTAGCCATTTACATTTTTTCCCCCATCTCCTAGTATGTCATGGGGATTTTGGAGCAAGCATGATCCTTTCATAGGATGCAACTGTCTTGAAAAAGAAGGAGCAGGAGGGGATTTCACTCCTATGGCTTAACTTGTTTTGGGCCAAAAGCAACAGTTTGTACAGATTTATAGTATAATGTCAAATGTGCACATTTTCAGCAAACAGAACCACTTAATGATAAAGAGCTGTCTAAAGAGATAATCATCACAATCCTCATGTCACTACCTTGTCAGCAGACAGATTCAGGCCTAGTGTCAGTAAAGGACCTGAGACTTAGTGCATTTTTCTTGTGCTTGTGATGATGTGTATGTGGCTCCATGCCACAGCAAGTCACGAATACGGCTTGTTGATTTCACTGGTTTCATGCCATCATCCGAGTTTGTGATAAGATCCTCCCTAGATCCCCGCTAAACTTGAAGGAGGAGGAGTGGGATGAACATGAGAGCTAGCAACAAGTCCGTATTTGCTAGTGTGGTGTGCTGACCTTGCTTCTCTTTGAAGTCCAAGCCAAGAATGCATAGTTTACATTGTGGGAAATTACCTCGGCCACAAAACTGATTCGTCCAGAGGCTTCACATTTGCATAGATTTGCACCTTGTTATTCAGACTGTCCTTGAACCCTGACACCAAGACTCAACAGAAAAATACTCTTCAAGTCTATGAACTTTAGATACCGCTAACTGTAAAAAATGTGCATATATATTTTTTGCCTTTTTGCCAGTGCTGCCTTGAGCTTTCGCTTTCCTCCCACTTTCCAAAAACAGGTATGTGGATTGGCTATGCTAAACTGCCCCCAGGTGGGAATATATGACTAGCATCCCATCTGGGTGAATACTCCTGCCTTATGCCCGTGTTACCTGTATAGGCTCCTTATATTTTTCCCACATTACATATGGTCTCCTAGGTATGATGGCCCGACTTATGGTTTTTCGAAGTTGAGATTACGATTGCGATGCGCTAAAAATTGTAAAATATTTCGAAAATATTTAAGATTCGCAGCCAGGCATCGCTGGCAGGCCAGTGTAACAGCAAATGATGTACTATACCTTTAGATAGTGTCCGGATGGACGAGGACGTTGTCCGGATGTATGCAGACGATTCCCAGATGTACACATCAATAACCTTGCGTGATGCCTCACTCTCTCCTACCAACTCACGGAGTTAACTCGTGAATCAGTGTACTGCAGTGCATTACCACATGGTTTTTTTGTACTTCAAAAGCTAATTTTAATCCAAAAGCATGTCTTCTAAATGCCCCAGCATGTCTCCTACAGGAAAAGACTCCTGGGTAGGATAGGCTAAGCTAGGTGTAGCAGTTGTTCGACATACTATATTTTCCACTTTCGATGTGGATGTCAGAACGCATCTTCTTCGTTATTTGAGGACTACCTGTATTTTGACATTTTCCTTAAAGCTAAAGCTGTTTTATGTTTACCTCATGGGGAATATTATTAGAAGAAGGATGAATAACAAAAATTTGATGATTCCACTGGCCATGTTGCTCAGACTCCAGAGATGTCAGTGCCTAGCCACCTCACGCTGTTGCTGACTGACTGCACAGAAAGACGAGAGAAGTGAGGATATATGATACCACACACGCACACATGCACGCCCACACGCACACACGCACACACACACACACACACACACACACACACACACACACACACATCTGTCTTATTATCCTTCTGAGGACCTTTCAATGGCATAATTATTAACGCAGCTAATTAATGCTATGCCTTCATCTAAACTTAACCCTAACCTCAGTAATGAAAAGGAAACTTTTTGGCTCATTAATTTTTTTCTTATTTTGTTTAAAAAAAAACAAAAACACTTTCCTGGCGAGGTCCATCCAGTTGTCCTCACAAGGCCAAAATTGTCAGATCTTACCATCCTTCTAAGGATGTTTGGTCCTTATTTACCTTATTCTCCTATGGCATGATCAGCAGTGCCTACAAATTTATTGTGCTGTCCACATTTGTATGTTGTATATTCAAAGCAAACCACAGCATGTACCTGAGAGCTTAAATGTGCTTCTCTCAGGAGCACAGTACACTATGAGCAAATGCTCATGCTTTCCTTTCCATAAAACCACGGTGGCCATCCTGCACACTTCCACTAGGCTTGAAATTAGAGGGTGTATCAGCGTAAAAGCAGACATGAGTTCTAAAAGCAGACATGCGTCTCTGCAGACAGAATGCCAAAATACACCAACTCTCTTCTGTCCAAACAAATCTCAGTTTCTCTTGGGCTTTGACCTCATCTCCATGAAAAACAAGCCTTAATTTGCAGAAACCACAATGCACTACTAAGCACAATACACACATCTTGCGAGGTCATTTCACCATGTTGTGGGACGCACACTGTAAGGCCATGCATGAGCTAGTGCAATAACAGTACTATTCACTTGCACTCATTATTTGGCTAAATGACTAAACTTCCTTGCGTTCCCAGACAGCTGCCTGTCCACCATCAGTTGGGGGATTCCTCTGTTTACACAGTCATCCCTTGCTGTTTATTTTGCTGGTCACACACTTACCGGTACCTATAAACCATTGGGGCTTTGGAGCGTGTACAGTAATGACTAGTGCTGTAAGACTGCCCTGTGCTTGTCTTTAAGACATGACATTAAGGACACAGGCAAGTTCCTGGAAATGATTCAGTTAGATGGAGACAGATGATTCGCTGTGGCGACCCCTGAAGGGAATAGCCGAAAGGAGTAGTAGTAGTAGTAGTAGCAAATTCCTGGAAAGTCATGTAGGGCTCATTAGCCGTTGGTATTTCTCTTCATCAAGTCAAAATGCTTTGATTTAGGATTAGTATATCTCTGATATTTGATGTGTTGATTACAGTAGAGCCGGACTCCATTTTGTGGAATTACTGTAAGTAAAACAAAAATCAAGAAACGCGTACCGGAACAATATTCACCTAACAAGCTATTATCAGGCTTATAGGCCTTAACCTGACACATGATCCACACAGGCCATTCTGGTGGTGGTGGTAGAGGCTCAAAGGTTAAGGCTCTGGGTTGCTTCTCCAAATGTCAGGGGTTCAAGCCCCAACACTACCCAGCTACCACTGTTGGGCCTTTGAGCAAGGACCTCAGCTGTATCTGCTCCAGAGGTGTTGTGTCATGGCTGATCCTGTGCTTTGACCCCAACTTCCCTACAAGCTGGGATATGCAAAGAAAAGCCACTGCTCTTTGCTGTATTAAGTATTAAAAGGCAAAGAAGTGGAAAAGTACCAAAATGTAAAACTTTACAAGTATGTCCTGCTTGTTTCAGGAAAGTTATAACATTGCTCTGTACTATGTGTTTTCCTTTTCTTTCCACTTAAATGGCCTCAGACATGTTCTTCCTGCCACGCTTAACTGATGTGCTGGCCTGTCTCTGAGCTACGATGCGGGTACTGACTGACATTATGTTTTCATTATGGTGAGCACAGATGTGCCTGTGCATTTGAGACAACACATCTTACAGTGTCTCGCCTGCACACTAGCTGGCGGAAGTAGTGTTCTCAAACAAGTTAGCGTTTACAACTCCCACACATTTTTCTTCTCTTTTTTGACTCTGCAGTTGTTTATTATGTGCCATTCCCAGCATAAGGAGCACCATATTGCAAAGCAGTTTGAGTGTTTTGAAGCAACAACATAAGACAAGCAGATTTTACTAGTAGGACATGACGTATTCACACTTTATGTGGATTTTGAAGAAAGGTGTCATCAGTATACCTGAAACAAAAGAACATGAGACTGGTGGATCCACACAGGAAGGAGAAAACAGGAAAGGACTTTCCCCGAGTCTGATGCTAGGATTAAACCATGCATGCTGGGAATGGCATGCCTTTAAAAATGAGCGGAAGAAGAAAGGAGTGGGAGAAACGAAGCAGGAATGAAAGGGGGGAGCTGTCTAATCCCCTAAAGCATCCATATATTGCTCCCAACTCCTCTCCCACTGCTTGTAAATGGCTTGGAATGTAACATGTTGTCTTTGGACCCCATGCGTGTGGACTTCTCCAGTATGGAGAGATTTATGTGTGCAGACATTGCCTAAAGCGCCATCATTTTGACTTTTAACTAGAGGCTTTGAAGCAGCAGCAGAGCCTTCTAGCATTAAAATAATATCACAGAGATGTACTTTCATTTCGGAGTAATTTATGTATTATATCTTCCTGGGAGTTTAGCTGTATCTCTGTCAATACTCAAATGTGTGCGAATATTATTACAATGTGTTTGAAATCAGAATGGGTTCTGCTTGTCTGTAATCACAGCCTTTTTTCCCCCACATGCTTTTTAGTAGTATGTTTTAAAGCTCTGCAATAATCTTTAGAAGTTACAAGTTAACTGTACAAATATATTATTCATTATTTCCACTTTTTTTTAATCTTGAAAATCTGCCACACAATTTTAAGTTCCAACATCAGAGTGTGTGTGTGTGTGTGTGTGTGTGTGTGTGTGTGTGTGTGTGTGTGCGTGTGCGTGTGCGTGTGGGTGGGTGGGGGGACAAAAACTCATGGGGCGTAATTCAAGCTAGCACTAAGGGAAGATGACGAGGACTTCCCCATAACTAGGCTCATTTGTTATATAGGCCACAACTTCACTCATTTTAGCTTTCCTAAAGTGTTAAAAAAGCAATGAAATAACCCAAACCTCTAGTTCAAAGTAAACTCTATAACCTTACTCATAGACACAAGGAAAAAAAAAGACATCCTTCTTCATTTATTTGCCATATCTAATCTTTAAATCCCTTTTAGTGCTAGCCAGACCCCCAAATGAAATTTAAGATGAGGAGAAGAGGGGGCAACTTGGAAGGAAATCAAGTTAACTGTTTATAAAAGCCACATGAATTAATCTCGACACAAATTCCCTCATTCATTCACTGAGCCACTTTTGGCCAAAAAGGTAGTGTCCACACGGAGTCAGAAAACAAAGTGAACTGAGGGCACAAGTAAAGCTCAAGCACAGGTTTCTTTGATAACACAAGTTCATCTGACACTAACCCTGCACCCCATGTATTTATTACAGTCACAAAGGCTTTACTGCAAACATGGATGAAAGCCAGCGCTATAAATAATGTATATTCTTGGGTCACCTTACGCCTTAGGAGAAATATACAGCTAGTGGCTTTAAAATAAGAATATTTCCCACTCTGAAAATATATCTGTCCTGTCGAAGAAAACAGTCAGTTCCAGATAGCAAACCCCTGACAGGAAGAGAAAACTGGCCTAAGTCAATAGGCCTTCCTGTAATCTCCCTTCAAATCTTCTCAGATATCGGCCATTGGGAGAGACAGTATTGATAAACACAGACCACTGTAAATGATTTGTTATTTCTGACTCTTTCAGGCCAATATGAAGATGAAACAATTAATATTTTTGTGTGCATGTCATGGTGCTCAATTTGGGTATTATTATGGACAATAGGATTGTATTCAAGTATTCATTTCATCAACAACAACGAAAGGAATCTGATATCTGATCTTGTCCATCTAAATATATGTTTATAACACACTAATTTATAAAACTGCAGAGACTGGAATAAGAATGACATAGATTAACATCACAGGACACACCCCCAACATTAACTAGTGTAATAACAGTTAAAAACATGCCAGTTAAAGTAGCATTGCTAAAATGTTGTCAAACGTGACAACGTATTGATCTGTTGATCCTGAGCCTCAAAACAGTGCGTTTTTACCTGAAGGGTAGAGTCTTGATTTAGACTGCTAAACCTGTGAAAGATTGCTATTCTTAGACTGCTTTTGACAGGGGCAAGGAACCACAGTGGTGGAAGGGCCTAATTTCGAGAAAGAGAAGAAGGGAAAACAGAGCATAAATCCCTTTCTCAGGAAGATTAGTGGTTGTCCCTTTAGAGTGGGCTATGGATGGGGCAGCTTTTTTAAGCCACATTTTTCTCTACCAGTAGCCTGACCCTTAGTGCATTCCCCCATCCCTGAGGCCACTTGCCGCATGGCTGAGCAGAGTGCCCTCTGCCCCTGTCATCCCCCACCTACCTCTCCAATACTCACCAGGAGAATTAAGGTGCTCTTACTACTATATCAAAACACTAGCAGGCAAGAAATGGCAGCAATCATTCTTCCGAACACTAGCATAGATCTACATGCCCACTCAGAGCTGTTTCTTTTTACATATTACTCTTTGGATGTGTCCTGGTTCTGCAGCAAAACCCACTGTGGCAAAATGCAAGAAGGTTGCACAGTGGAATGCTTACACTAATGTTACATCACTGAAATTTGATTTAAGCTAATGTCAAGGAATGTGGTGTGATGAAAAGCAATCCTTCACAGGCTACCGCTGAAACCACAAATTTTACCACACCTATCCAATCCAATCCAACTTTATTTATAAAGCACATTTAAAAAGACCCAGTTGCCGCCAAAGTGCTGTACAGTCAAAACTAAAACCCATACACATAAACAATACAAACACACATAAAACAACAACCATAAAAGATGTACAGCTCACCTTGAGGTAAAAGATAAAGAAAACAAATAAGTTTTAACACGAGATTTAAAAACAGGAAGAGATGGAGCCAACCGAACATGTCACCTGTAACTTTCTCCCTTCTCACATGCTTTGACAACATGCTTTCTTAAGTCATAAACACCTAGAAGTGGAGTATCTGCAGAAATGCAGGTATTGATCCATTAACAAGATACATGCCCTGACACCTAAGCAGCAGAAAAAGAGCGAATGCTCAATGCTGAGCCAAGTGTAACTTCAAACCTCATACCTACAATAAAGAATGCAGTCTAGGAGATTTAAGTATGGGGAATGTACAGTATAAGTCAGGACACTGGGACTGGAGGTAGTACCAAATATATATTTTACCTATGCCACTGCAATCATAATTTTAAAATTAACCTCAACAGGACCATTTAACTATGAATTACATCTTTTACTGTTACACATTAATGTTTAGAGGTGTGTCATATTTAGACAATAAAAAACATAAAACATAAAACTCACCAAATCACTAAAATTAGCTTAGCACTAATTTATAAAAACATGCCAGTATAAACAGCTGTCAGCCAAATTAGGGCTGCACAGAAAGCCAACCCAACAGTCAGTTATTCTGTAAAGCCTGTAAACACAACCCAGAACACTCTCAAAGAAAAAAAAAAAACTCTATCAAAGGCAATGCCAGCTTGAGAAAACAGATCAGATAAAACTAATAAATGAATCATCCTCTTAGGCTATGCTGTTTTTTTCTGGAACAATTCAAAAATATATATATTTATCATATTAAGTCCATGGTCTACTGCTAAAAAGTGCATGTTAAAATAAAAGCAAAAGAACACACAAATGAACTAGTTCAGGGCAATAAAAAAAAAATCCTTATTATTCCATCAGTATCCTCTGGCAGGTCGTCAACGCCCCATGAAACTGTAATATTCAAAAATGCTAAACTCTGTTATCAATGTTATATCTCTGTGGTGTAAGAGGGACAAAATAAATAATTGAATTTTCAACCACTGGTGCATCAGTAGCACATTATCTCACTTATACTTCAGAAATAAGAAACCATCCCTTCAATTTCCAACTGGTGAACATCTTTAAAACACAAGATTGATGCGGTTTTAGCATTACTATTAAAACTGTTCAGCCTGGCTTCTTGCACCACATCATTCATATTTTCCATCAACTGTTAATAACTCACAACTCTCAGTTTTTTTTAATAATCATTTATAATATTCCTGTTTGTCTTTTTGGCTATGGAGAGCCTGTAGAGAAATGTCCTATTTAAATTAGCTTCCTTAACAATTAATGATCATTGCCTTCTTATGGCAGGCCACCAAGCCCTTCATTAAACAGTGAAATACAACGATATGAAACAGCCATTAGCATTTCAAAGGTCTTTTGCCATGCTCGTGTTTGTCAGAGGACTCTGATGGACGGTGTGGACCACTCTTCTACCAGCCGCTTAAGTAATTTATAACATTTATCCTCTGGGGGCAAGAACAAGGTCTTTCAACCTCGTTAGTCTGGTTTTTCATCACACTTTCACTGACATCTTTTAAACATGTGCTACTTTTTCCCTCTTTGCTTTATTCTCTCTTTTTGACCATTGAGTCAAGTGTTAAATTGACAAACCTTTTGGAATGCGTCGAGTCTGCATCCGCTAACTGCTAAATTAAAAAGGTTTCCTCAAGTGTATCAAGAAAATGCTTGTGTGAAAACCTTTGAGGAAATCTTTCAAAGAACTGTCCTTTTTATACAATTGTCAGGCAGTTTTAGACAAGCGCTGTATGGCTGGTTCCATTAAAATTGATAACTGTCCTTGAAGTCACCTTTAAAGCATTTGATCATCTCCTACTTACAATTTCATGCATGGGTCTGGCTCACCTGAAGGTGAAGATCATCTGAGCATTTAATTTAAGATGGTTCTCTTACTTAATATTGATAGAGAGTAGTTAAGGTTTTCGGGTGCTATCTAGTGTTTTTTAATAAGCTTTCACACCTCGTGACATTGTGGTAGGTGACGGCTTCTTGGGAAGGTCAGAGAAGCTGCTACCATCCAGGCCTGAACTCTTGCACTCCTTCTTCTCTGGGGCACTTCTGGTTGTAGAGTCCATGGTGGATATGGAGAGCCTAAGGACGTGAAGAAAGTAAAACAATGTATATTGTATACTGTCAGTGCCATGCTGCTGTCTATACACTAAATGTTTGTATTTTAGGAACGAGCCAAAAGGCTCATTACGTTATATTAAAAAAATATGCAAGGAAAACAAGAAGAAAGGAGTGACTAGCAGCTACCTAACGGAGCATTGTGCAGTAGGATTTAAGATTCAAGTACACAAAACAGACCAAACATGTGAAGAAAAATTCATCATTATTTCATCATTACCCGCAGCCCATTTACCACCATTAATGTCTATAGTTTAAAGTGATAAAGTAGTCTACTCTAAATACTGTACACCCCAAGAACAAAGACGCAGCCTAGTGATTATAAAAAGAAACATACAAAACGATTTGCCCCTGGGTCTCCGTCAATACCGCACTCAAACGCCATGCTGAGTGCAGATGACTTGGCAGTGTGCCGCTTGTTTAACTTTGTGGAACCTACAAGATTATCCTTGGTGCAGTGCAAATAAGTGGTGGGCAGGGACTGAAAAGAAGTCCCTCTTTGGAACTTTTCAAGCACTGATTGAGTCTATCCATGGTGTTTGCTCTTTGGCTAATCAGCATGGATGTTGAAAGTGCCTAAATAACAGATTTTATCAACAATTTAATTGGACAAACACTCATGTATTTTGCTAATAAGTGTTGCACTGAACACCCATAAATTAATAAGAACATTACATACATAATACCGTCTAAAACAATTTGTATTTTATTAGAATTAAGTGGGGAAAATGAAGTCACACTGTTCTTTTGATCCTCAAGCTTACAAGATGAGTAAAGCAAACATTAGCCTACGTAAAAATCTGGAAGAATGCTGTTAAGTGGTACGCAGGCCTACTGCAGATGGTGAGGCAATAATAAAATTACAGCTAAAACTGAAAAGACTTTACAATGGTTGGCAAAGTTCGAAACAGTTGTCCAAATTGGACGCCATATGCGAATAGCTGTTCACTTTTATAGGAGACTTCACTGCCATGAACTCCACTGTTTAAATGTGCTAATACGTCACGTCAATAAAAAAGGAATTATTGCTAAATAATTTCCGACTGACTCAATTGTGTTCGCCAAATGAATGCTTTAACCCAGACTGAAAAGTTGATTTAGAGTGGAAAAGACAATCTGGTAAATGCTTAAAAACTCATATGGACTTTAACTTTGGAAATTCATACTGCATTCCAGTGAGCTTAAATCTAAAATTACCCCACATTACGTCCACAAGTTTTACATATAGTTTTGCTGATGGTAAATGCAAATATAAATTTTCATATGGCCAGAATCTTTTAAGAGGAACATAGACCATATTCATCACTTCTCAGTGATGCCAGCTGAAGATCTTGCTGCCAAGGTAAGCCGATTCAAGGTGGGTTATTAGCCTTGGATGACATCTGCTTCACTGCTTCTAAGCCAAAAAAAGTACATTTGCCATTTTATGTCACTGACACCCCTTTGAATGTGTTTTTGGGGGCTTCACCTTAATAACTTTCCATTCATTTTACAATAGCAAGGTACTTTTATAACTGCTGAGCTCATGATCTCTCTGACATCAGGGAGTGACTTACAGAGGCAGTTATAATAAGCTGTATATGTTTAAAACACATTCTCTTCGAATCAGAAGGTCAAAATTTGTCAACAGCACAATCACCGGACAAGACACGTGAATCAGTGACAACTCTGTCCGCATTCCAACAAGCATGAGAAACCAGAAATTACAGCAGGAAGGCACTAAGAAGCCGTGCTCTTGGAATTTGTTTCTAAATGCCAACAACACATGCTCATGTCATGCCCTAAAGAACCAGGTTGAGACTGACCCTTTGACATGGGTGCTTGATGCAATACTACAGGTGTCAGAAACCAAGCTGACAGGTGGTAGTTAGGGTGAAAGAATGACAAGAGAGCACCTCTTTCATTCTGGATGGCTGCTGTGACAAGTGGAGTGTGTGAAAAGGATCAGAATATCAGGCCCATGTGACTTAGAGCTATGGGACCCTGCAGAGTTGGGAGCTAATCCACCACAGGAGTTCATGCTCTGGTTCGCCTTATGCTACTGAGCCCCATGGTTCAGCCACAAGTGCCTGATAAATGACCTCTTTCAGACTGCCTACATTTAATCCCATTTTTTCATTGAAATAAATACATGTTATCAGAAATTTGGTTAAATTTTATGGTAGCTTTGTAAAGGAATTATAAACTATTTGGTTTAAAACTATTGTTTTATCTTTTTCATTAATGTAATTAAATTGATCTAAATTGAAGGGGAAAAAACCCCCCAAAACAATCATGTAGCATCTCAGAAAATGGTCAATATGAATATGAATGTGTGCGGTTCAGCTGTAGCAGTTTCCTTCCAAGAACCTTTCTGCTCTTAGGTCTGGATGAAAATGACTGCATCAGAGCACATAATTTACAGAATTATTACTATTTAAGGCAATGCTGGAGCTGATTATTAGGTCTGGCAGAAACACTGGAGTCCTTTCTTCAGTGGATCAATAACAGACATGGTAAATAAGTGCAAAGTAAATTTTTGGACTAATCCAGCAATCTTAGCAATAGATCGAGCAGTCTTATTTATCCTGCAGCTTCATTCTGCTTCTCATCAGCTCTCAGTGGGATGCAAACACACATTACTGTAAACTCTTAATTTGAAGTATTTGAATTTCTTTACGCTTTTTCGCCTTGATATCTTTTCCACAGGGCATTGATAGGTCCACCACGTTTCTTCTAGAAAGTCAATGACCCCAAACGCAGGTCAGGGTGACTGAAGTTTCCTGGCATTAAGTCATCCCCAGACAAAGAAACTTCTTTGTGGAGCTGTTAGCGTTGAATCCTGTAGAATGCCTAAAGAAAATACGGTTATTATTGTTTGCAAGTATGTGTTACAATTACATGTTTTTTTCTCCCAGTAGTTTAAACCCAGGGATCGGAAACATTTATTTAAATATATTTTTTCCCTTTTGGTTCATTTGGAGCAGAACTGATATATTTAGATTCTTGCTCCAACCTTTCATGCCCGCCCATTTGGTCGGAAATTGGTTAGAATAAAATAAAAAATGGTTAATAACATTCTTTACATATGATATGCCTACTCTGCTTATATGAAGTGTTTAAACAAAATAATGTGTATTTGTTTTTTACATTTTCAGCACCATTTACATTTACATTTTCTACTTTGAAGTTTGATTTACAGCTTTCCTATGAAAAATACTTTCTACATGGATTTTCCGGCTGTCTCCTGATCTTCACTCTGTAGCCAGGCATGCAGAAAGGTCAGAATTCTGGAAAGGACCTTAGGCCTATAGGGAAAATGTTCAAGTTTAGCCTATATGTTCTAGAAATCACACTGAGAAGGAAAAATAATACTTTCATTGGTTAAGCTTTTTTTTTTAAATAATGTTTTCACTCTGGAGCTATTTAGATCAATTTTCTTCATGTTTTCAATTTTTTTTTCAAAAGTTTTTTGTTGAGTTTCACTTTTGATTTGATTTCCCTGTAACATTTCCAATCTCTGCTTAAAACATTTAACTTACAGGACTTGCAAACATTCTGTGCAGACTTACTTATTTTACTTACAAATTATTCAAATGTACCAGTCCAGGTAGTTTTTCC
Source organism: Chrysichthys cranchii (assembly GCA_030068335.1). Taxonomy (NCBI): domain Eukaryota; kingdom Metazoa; phylum Chordata; class Actinopteri; order Siluriformes; family Claroteidae; genus Chrysichthys; species Chrysichthys cranchii. The sequence continues at coordinate 9,998,187 of JAQMCW010000034.1, forward strand.
AGGTTGCTTATAGGTTGTAAGCATCAAAGAGAACTGTTTTTTTGGACATACTGCTGCCTATTCCCCCAAATACACTTCTATCTTATAGCACTAAGTAGAGTGAGTCAGTCTACAGGCTCACAGCTCATTTCCTTTGTACCAAAAAGGAGAATTTTTCTATTTGTTTGAGGCCAGTCCTAACCTCTGTGGATGGTCTATCAGTATGGTCTTCCTCTTGTCAGTAACGGCATGAAAACCTTTAATTTAATCCACTTTTTTACTAGCCAGCATTTTCCCTGCCATATATTACTGGTTGGAGTAGTACATTATGTCAAAATAATGGTTTTAAGGAGTTATATTTTATGACATTCCAGAACACACACCCAGACTATATCCTTGAGGAGAGATGCTAAATATAGTGCGAAATTAGAGATTTCAGCTTAGATTTTGCCTTTCATTCCACTTCAGTTTGGCTGCTGAGAAGTAATATTAACATTCATCCGTGTAGCTGTGCAGAAATGTAAAATGTTCAGCGGTACCAATCCTGCAGGGCATTTCCAGGACAGTAGACCTGCTACTTGAGATTACAAAACCAAAAATCATCAGATAGAGCTAGACAAAGGTAGATCTGAAGGGTTATTAAAGCCAGATGTGGTACATGCTAACAGCGCATGCGTAAATCCCTTCTACACAAGCAAGCTTTGATGAGTTGGCATTTGGATTCTATGTGTAATATTACTGACCTTGGAAAAGGGGAAAAAAAACAAGCGAAATGAAAAAGAGGTCAAAAGACAACCAATGTCGAGAGGATGAGTCTACCCATCCCCCATCAGTCCCACATAAAATGCAATATCCTGTGGTTGAGCTCTTTGTGCCCCTTCAATCGAAAACAGATGTTAGCTTCACAGCCTACACGTAAGCATGAGGAGGAATACTCTGCTGCAGAGGCTGCAGGAGAAACAAAGCTATGTATATTTAAGGTGCTAATTAAACCATCATGACTTATGTTTATGTTACAAACAGATTTCAAAATAAAGTAACGTTCGCTGATCATAATGCTGTGTGAGACTCCGAGGTCACAGCTGTTGACTGTCACATTACAAAGCTCATGAAGGAATTTGTTTCCTCTAGGCACCATTTGCTTGGATCACTAAAACCAAGTGGTGGTGTTAGCGCTTTCCTGTCACAACCTCAGCTGTCATTCCTCTCACCCTGAACCACTCTTATTAACATAATAGTGTGACACCCTAAAATATAGGAAAATATAGGTTTATGAAGACAGTACAGGAAAGCAATTAATTACAATTATGAATCCCAACCTCACAACTAAAATATAGTCGGGAATGCAGTGCCCGGTAAGATAATATTATTTGGCAGACGCTCTTATCCAGAGCGACTTACATTTTATTTTATTTATACAACTGAACAATTGCAGGTTAAGGGCCTTGCTCAAGGACCCAGCAGTGGCAGCTTGGTGGTGCTTGGATTCGAACTCCCAACCTTCCGATCAGTAGCCCAACGTCTTAACCCCCTGAGCCACCACTGCCCCATAATAATGTCCTTTATTCAGTTTCACAAAAGTCACAACCACTCATTCACATCTTTATTGTGGCCCATGCTGTGGATACAAAAGAAAACTAACCTGAAAGTAGCACATGACTGTTTTTGGTTTGATTTTTGTCAAACCATTTCCACTCCCCAAAAATTCAGTTTTTTGACTTGTCTTTGGAAATATAAGCAGTGTTACAGTTAGCTAATGAGTGATCAAGGGTCAAAGTAACTGGGAGAAAAACAATTAATGCGGTGTTTCTGTCCATTTTAACATGGGCACAACTGAAAATGGCCATGCAGATGACGGAATAGCTTCCCTGCAGGGAAAAAGCCTTACAAGAAGTTTCACTCTGATCAAAGCTGCTTAAAGCTGGTCTGATGCTTGTATATCTGGTCTACCAGCATGGCCATTTTGGAAGACTACCAAAACCTGACTGGATAAGCTGGATTAGTACAGGTAGCATGGCCTGCATGCTTGTTATGCTGATGATCAGCTATGCTGACATAAGCTGTTTTGATTGTGGGATAAAATAATGAGCAAATGAATCATTAAAAAAGCTTTAATGAAACAGTTACCAAGGCAGACTACATGGAAAATTACGTAAACTGATAATTTCTCTTAAAAGGACTTGATGTGAAGCACATTCTTCCCTAACACTATGTAATTAGCAATGCTCAAAATGTCAAATTGCATTCTGAACATTTCTCAACACTGTCACTATGGGTGAGTGTATTTTATCACTCAGTGTGAGACATCCATCTGTCTGCGCTGTTGTCTGAGTTGTGAGTCAGCAGTGTGTCAGCTGGGAACAGGAAAGAAAGGCTGTGCAGTTTAATGCCGAGTGTGTGTGTGTGTGTGTGTGTGTGTGTGTGTGTGTGTGTGGGGGGGGCTAGAATTATACCAGTTGTTCCCACGCCAGTGTAGTCTTTGATTTGATCACCTACAATCCAGCTGCTCTAAGAATGTGTCCAGTTCAGCACCGTGCAGCATAAAAACCATAATGAAAGTGTGGTAACGTCCCCATGTGGCCCTTTTCCTAAAGCCTAAGCCCTTGACAGTTACCTCTCAGAGAGGAGTGCCACATGCACTGTAAAGAGCTACATCATTTAGTTGCACTAGGTGTTGGCAGATGATGACAGGATAGCAGAAGATCTTGATATTGCTGGGTATAATGAATGAATTCCTTAGTGAACAGCTTTAGCCTGGCAAGGGTCCAGCACAGCGTTCAGCGTAAGGCCATAAGAGGGAGTGGATGTGTGTGTCAGGAGTAGGGCGGCCTGATTGTTAAAGACTACCACATGGCTTCTCCTTGCTCAACATGTACGACTCATCTTCCATAGCTGGGGAGGAGTCTGTGGCCTGGCAGGTATTCAACACTCCTGCTCATCCTTTGGAACTTAATGGGGAGACCTGTCCACCCACTCCATTCCTGGCGAGTCAGGTTTGGGATATGGGAGGCCACCCGATAAATCACAACTGGCTTACATTGTCTGCTGCACTTCCAATAATCCTGCCTTGGAAGCAAAAACAGAAGATTTCCCTTAAGAAGGTTTTACCAACCTGCCTGAGGGCTGTGTGCAGTTTAGAACAGAATAGCTTCTGCATCAGATTAGCACGGGCAACAACCATGTGGAACAGTGTGCCTTTGTTTGAGTCCATGCTGGTGAGGAAAAGAAACAGTGAGGCAACTTAAAAGCCATGAAGATGTCACCATAACCAGTATGAAGATCCTTTGAGTGCCAGCTGCTGTTAAGTCCTTGCTCGGGTGAAACAGAACATCATGTGGTTAGACTTAACCTTCAGGAATAAATTATATTGTACATCTAAGCTGGTCCTCATGTATGGTATTGTACAGATTTACAGTAAACTGTCAGCCTCTTAGGATTCATCATTGTCATACCTAATTTTTTTAACACACCACAGAGGACGACACAATTATATGTGGTGCTAAAAGTTCATTGTGCCTTCAGCTATATCCTCATCACTCTCCTTAATGAGTCAGAAGTTGAGCAAGAGCAATGTTCATGCATTAGCTCATTCTAAAGTTCGTCAACCCAAGATTAACTGTATAAATGACTGTTCTCATAGTTTAAAAATAAGCTACACTGCAAAGCATTTCTCTCAATTGCTCAAAAAGACATATCATTTTGGTAAAGTATAGTGTTTACTCTTGGTCATGTAATGTAATGAAATCCATCCTCTACACACTCTGCGTGGTCTTCATATGAATCACGCGTGGTTTGGGAAAGACTAGCATTGCTTTGTGGACAGAGTCATTCCCAGATATGCAAGATGATATAAATAATTCTTTAAACAGTGTGGTTTCATCTGCTGATATTTGCATTTTTAGAGTAGGAGACCAGCGCATAAAAGAAAGAGTTAAAGTAAAATGTAGGTCAAAGTAAAATGGTGAGACAGATGGAATAATTTCTTGAAAAAAATAAACAAAATAAAGCAGATGCAAAACTTCTTTATACAGTCATTCTGTTATTCAGGTTCAATATTTTGAAAAGTTTAACTCCACCTACTGTTACCTAATTTTTTTGTCAGCAGGCTCTAAATATGTTAAGGCATGCATGCCTTTGTTATCATACGATATTACTTCCAGTAGGCTATGCCAAATTCATTTATAACACAGTGACATTTAATTCTTAAATCTGATCAGTCAAAAGATCGAATTTTCTATAACAACAACTTTGACAGTAGTGCCAGGTGCACAGCAAACCACAGATTTATTTTAGTGCCCTCATTCTAATACATTATCATTTCTATGGTAACAGCTCATTCACAAGGACTTGTATGGTGGATGCTCTACATAATTTAATCCTAAATGGATTAAAAGAAATTATTTAACAGAAAAACATACAAGCTTTTATATGGTAGGCAATCTTTCTGTAAGGAGACTTTATTTAACAATAATGAAAGGTCTCCAGTGTCACAGTGGAGCTGTTCCTTTAGGTTTTCTATCATGGGAAAGAAAAACAAAACAAAACAAAGGCTAGTGAAGGGATGACTGTTTAAAGGTGTTATAATAAAGGTAATTGCAGGCACTTCAATCATGCACATGCCCCAACTTTAAATATAACAATAATTGGATAAAAAAAGTATGGATTGTTAATAATAATTTTAAAAATATATATAAATTAACACATTTTTTCTCAAAAGTGTTGGTAAAATATTAAAGATGCTGATATAGGAAACCATATAATCAACATAATAATTTTTAGGTTTGGAATAGTTTCAGAATAAATCAGTAGATAAGTATGTGGGGTTTTTATTTATTTATTTATTTATTTTATGACAATTCAAGAGCAACATATACCTTAGGAACTACACAAGAGTGGATAAAAAGTACAAATAATTCTTGTACAGCACTGAAACCTGGATGTGATGTGGTCTTATTATTAACCCTAGCTACTCATGTGAGAATGAAGCAGATGCCTAAAAGGGCCTATGACAGTGGTCACTAAAATGTTGGAACTGTCCTATGCCCTATTAGCCAGTGCTGAAGAACTAGAACTAAAAGTGCACTCTTTGAGAGCATAAAGACATGTAAGGAGTCAGCACTCTTTGCACTCCTCAGTTTCCTCAGCACTCTGCCACCACCTCCGGCTGAACTCACCACTAAGAACACTGCAGATTTGTACGAAACAATGCTGTTTTTTTCTGATCACTTGAGGTCCCATCAATTCACATGGAGATACAAGTGTGCTTCAGCTACTACTCATGGTTTCGGCTAATAGATTTGAGATCTGACCCAGACCCAGACACAAGGACTCTGGTTTGAACTGAGCTCATGGACTCTTCAGACACACTCTGATTGGCCACTCCGAAACCACTAATGGGCAGAGATTACACTTAGGCTAGGTTTGAAAACTCCAGGTGTGATCAGAAGCATTACAGGAATAGAAATGTGACACTCTTTCTCAAGAAGAGACAAGCTGTGTTTTTTTTTTGCCTGATTAATACATTTTTACATTTATTTAGATTTATTTAGATGTATTATATACGTTCAATTAATTTCGATAAGGAGACAATGTTAATTTCATTTTGCCAAGCTCTGCAGGCAAACCACCCAAACCCCAATAGTTAAAAGAGCACAGCGAAGCCACAACAATAAATAAAAACCTAGTCAAAGTAGGCGAGTAACAGAATAAAAGTTTGGAAAAAAAACCTTTGCCATTCATACCAATGATTAATTTTTTATGAATGGTACAGTTTGGGACATGTCTAGCATGAGTGGATCTGCAGCATGCCCAGAGAATGTAGCTTAAACAGAGAGAAGATGCTGGTGATGAACAATCTCAGATCCTAATTAGTGTTCAAAATGGTGTTGATATATAAACACAAAATATGATTTTATACAGAGATGATGATGTTTTGTGACTCAAATAATGTGTTTATCTTTATAATGTTTCACTTAATGTAGTAATTATATTTAAATTATCCAAAAACAAAATGAACATGCAAAGGCACTACATCAAATCACTCTTTCAAAATCCTGGGTGACAGTTTAATTTATTATAAATCTGCTATAAGTCATGTATCATACTGGTGTTATTTACCTTGATAATACATGTATCCTTGCAGACTAAAGTTTACTGTGTATTATTACTCATTCGTTTGCTTTTACTGAAACTTTTTTTTTGAGCTCACCACATATATCTTCATCGGTTCCATTATGTTAATACTTTGGTACCCTCCTTGGCCCCATGAAAAAAAAATCTGAGAACCACCTCTGTGACCATATTGTTATATTCACATGAACATATATTATATATGAATATAATGTACATCTTTCCTATTCAGTAAATATTGCAGCGCTCTAAACACTGGTTTATGTCATTACATTTTATATTTAAGTGTTAACTGCTTGTATGCTGGATAGTGGTGACCTCTGGTAAAACTAAGGTCATTTTAAATAGATCCTTGAAAGTGACCTTTTCCAAAGTATTTCTATTAACCAATCCAAAATGTATGTATGTTAAATGATTAGCACAATACCAAAAATTCTGGGTCTATATGCAACATGCATTTTTTCAGTTTTTGTAATCTAATGCATCCCAAATTTTTTTAACAAGTGGGGTTAGTACGTGGAGAACATTGTCAGACAACACAAAACAACAATGAAATCTCACCATTTACACTTAGAAATGAATAAGGTGCAACGCACATGATCTAAAGACATTACATCACCTTTCTTTGTTCGCTTTGCACACATAAAGTGAAGTTCTGCACTTCAGTATGAGAGACTTTTCACTAAGCTGTCACTTGCATTTTCTACACCTCCTCTAGTACTGCCTAGTGGATGGCATTCATGTTTGTTTTCCAAGGTTCCCTTTTTCTGATGTTCATTAAATTTTACACACCAAAGAGAGAACGCGCAAGAGAGTCTTAAAGTAAGGCACAAAAAAAAGCAGGCCTAAGACATGAAAGTGATGCAGCCGTCCCACGTCTCAGAGGCTCATGACCGGAGACCAAGCGGGGCTGAATAATCTGAATAGCCCATCATTTCTTTACACCCTTTCATTCGCTCTGTCGCTGACTGTTGGAACTCCTCATTCCACACAATGGCAAATTCACTAAGACCTTTCTTCTTATGCTAATGGTCTCAACTGGGCATCACATTAAATTTAACACACCGCCCCACACACACACACACACACACACACACACACACACACACACACACACACACACACACACACACTCAATGTGTTGCTTTTCCTTGAAATTGACATTCACACTATAGCTCAAATAAACATCCATTTTACAGGGATTGTTGTGTATCTATTGCGTAGTATAATATAATATGGACTGCAAACTTAAGCACAAGTTTAACTTAAGTGCACTGTAGCAGCCATGTGTCTATAACAAGGCGGCGGCGGGGGGGGGTTTGATTTAGTGTGTTCTGAATGTTTTTAAACGTGTCTACATTGATGTTGCATAAGCTTGATTTGCACATAATATTCAGAAAACTAACAAACACAAACTTAGAAAGTTAGAGAGAGAGAGAGAGAGAGAGAGAGAGAGAGAGAGAGAGATGTATAAAGAGTTCTAAGGAAAAAGCACTCCAGCAGTTCACATGCTCAGAGTACAGATGTGTTATTGTGTATCAGTGCGACCCCAGATGTGTTATCGTGCATCAGTGCGACCCCAGATGTGTTATCGTGCATCAGTGCGACCCCAGATGTGTTATTGTGTATCAGTGCGACAGGCTGCATGTTTTCCAAGCTGGCCTGAGAGAAAGTTGTGCATGGAGACAAACTCCAGCCTGCCAGGTTTCTAAAAGCATGTCGTGATAAGTGAAGAGAAGTGAAGAGAAGAGAAGAGAGTTGAGCTCACCTCGCTCGGCGGATAAAGTTTGCTGGGTCTAACTGTGATCAGGAGCAGATCGCGGGTTCTGGCTTGCAAGCTGAACTGAAAATCCACTCATGTTCTTCAGTCTTCAGAGAGAACAACGAGGTCCTTCAGCTCGATCTTCACGCGGTTCCCCAAAGCGCTGAACTTCTGCAGTCCATCACGCACACATCCCGCAAGTTTTAAACACACTTAGGCTGTGAAAGATCTCTCTCTCTCTCTCTCTGTGTAAAAGTTTTCCGAGCGGACGAGTCTGACCGCTGGGCTGTGCAGCAACCAAGATGTTGGACTTGTTTCCAGTCTTTTGCCCTCCCCGTATCCCCCTCTATCTCTCTATCACCCCCTTCCGCGGAGTTTAGTCACTCTCTCCTTCCCTCGACAGCCACATGCTAGCATGAAAACACTTTACAGTCTGCTTCTGTGTGCTACAAAGTGGCGGTGTGCGTTTCCACATGTTACCTCAGACACAAAGCACTCAAAAGGAAGGGTTTATGCGGTTTTCTGAAGTTTATATATATATATGTATATATATATATATATATGTATGGGCAATTTCTAACATCAAGTAAACTTACTCAATTAAGCCCTGAGACTGTATGAATTATAATGTCTGTCTACTAAAGAATTTATTAGATGAATGTTTACTAAGGACCATGCACATTATTTCGTGTGTAAGTGGAACTAGCTTTAGTGTGTAAGTGGAACTCCATCTACATTCATGGTCCTTCTGTATTATTACAGTCGATCCTCTCATCTACGGACACCGCATTAACGGATAACGGATGCAACGGACGACATCCGTTGGTCTGAATACAACATAATCCATTAACCAGAATGTCCGGGACGAAAGTTTAAAAATCCCACCTGAGTCCTGTAGTTCAGCAATTGGCAGCTAGGTGGCGGTGGTGTGCGTGCTACTAGTTGTTTACAAGCGTCGGTTGAGCTGTTGTGAAGCGATACTGGGTTTTTTTGGTGATTATTTGGTGTTTTTCACGGTTTTTCTGCCCAGTGCCATCATTATGCCACCCAGAGATAAGTC
>JAQMCW010000034.1:10070773-10082194 GCA_030068335.1 Chrysichthys cranchii
AAGTGTGACTGTTCATGGAAGACACAAAATTGTCTGGGTGACCCCAAACTTTTGAACGGTAGTGTATATATATATATATATTTTTTTTTTTTTTACTAACAGGCCATTTTTTTCTCTTTTTGTCTGTTGTCCAATAATTTATTTTGAAGAGAGCATTGCAGGTTTTGGACCCGGTGTTTGGTTTTGATCACAATGAAATTTTCATTCGAAAACAAAGTTCATGAAAGTCTAGTCTTCTCATTCCTGAGTGTTCACAAATGTTCAAACTGATGACCACCATTTTCCAGACACAGCTGATAACAGGGACCAGTGGATTCAACAATGTTATGAATCATTTCATTTAGAATTGCAAGACATTGTCTTTCAGTTTCCTCTTTCAACTTGTCGACTCTTGCTGGTTTTGCGGCATAAACCTTATCTTTGAGTCCCATAAAAAATCAACTGGCATGAGGTCTGGGGAACCTGCAGGGAATCCTTTCTTTCTTCCAACTTCAAAAAGTCGTACTTCTGCCATTATTTCACTTTACTTGTACCGAAACAAAAAAATAAATGATATGAGTAATAGGCAGTCTTTCACGTCAATCTAAAAATTTCCTGATAAGAGTGACCTAGTATGTGTGTGTGTGTGTGTGTGTGTGTGTGTGTGTGTGTGTGTGTGTGTGTGTGTGTGTGTGTGTTTGTGTTCACAAGGTAGCGAGGGGGCATAATTATAGTGTCAGTAACATTCCTGCAGCCATACTGACACCACTTACTCTCCAATACATGATGAGACAGCTCAGTCTCTCAGTTTCTATATGATCTCTCTCTCTCTCTCTCTTATTGACACACACAACCCCATACACGTGCACATACATGTGAGCACACACGTGAACAAACACGTGCACACACATGCACACACACAAACATACACAGAAATACTGTCACCGTCTAGTAGTAGTACCAGTGCTGACTCATCCCCATTTTTGTTGTCGTGATTAAGATGTCTCCTCCAAACATGTTAAAGATGTTATTTGACACAACATGTGTTCAGTTGTCAGATGTCGGATAGCTAAATTTCAGGCAATTAATCCACCTTGTCCTTGGGTTTTGGACATGTTTTAGAAGACTTGTTTTGCAGTACCGCAGTCACATTCTTCAGAAACACTCCAGTCATTTGTATGTGTGAAGGCCCGCTCTCTGTTGGCATAAAGTGTTCCTTCATACCAGCTTGTTTTCGTAGCTCTGCCTTAAGGGTCTAGAAAAAGGCACCAGATACAGATAGAGTTGGGAACCCACACTGATGTAATCATGCCGTGTGGCTACATGTTGACAGGTAGAAAACCTTTTGCCTCACAGCTGAGAGGATGCAGAGAATGACAAATACTCTCAGCACTTTTGGTACAGATGCATACACAATGTATTTATGCCATATCTGAACCTTCCAGTTAAGTCACCGGCCAAAACTCTTGACTGGAAAAAGGATATTTGGAACAGTATACCCATGTATTACGAGAGAACCCAGGGAAGAACAACTCATGGATCAAATTTTCTCTTATTTTGACATCATGGGTTAAACATTTTTCTCATGTTAGAATAGCTTACAACAAAAGAAGAAAGTGAATTTTCTTCAATATTATTAGCAAATAATCACACAAAACAGCATAATTCAGAGCAAGTATTTATTTTAAAGTTACAAAATATTTATGAAAGCTTATTTTATTTTTACATACACTGTACAGAAATGATGTGTTTTACTGCTTGACTTTGTACCAACAGCTAAAAATAAGTTTCATTACGTAGAAAATGAGAGAATTAAATATGAAAGGTTTGCTGTACAAAATAAAAAACCAAAAGAACATATCAAGAGCTGAAATGAAATCTGTGATGTTGTACCCTGACACAGTGATTAGGCTTTTTATTTAAAAAGGATAAACAAATATTGTACAAATATTGTAATAGCCTTGCCACCATATTATAATAACTAAAATATTGGCCTCTTTGGTTCCATTATACGGTACACACAAAATTCCACAAAATTCAGTTGTCTATTATAAAAATATTTTTTTCCCCATAGCATTTTGTTGTTGTTGTTTTTTGTCTTTTAATTATTTTTGCAACTTTGCAGTGCAAATAGATGAACAATCATTCGCTTTGGAAAAAAAAGCGAAAGATCACATTTCAAGTATTTGATAAAGAGTTAAAGATTAGCAGAATAGAATACTTGGTCTGGACCAGGATTACTATACATTGCATAGGTTATGCGGCACTTTAAAAGACTAGGACTGAGTGAGGATTGGGGTAGGTGCACCTCTTGACAATCCTTTTGAAGGCATTTCAATAGGCAAGTGCTTTAAATTGTGCATTTCGAGCATTTTTGCAAGTGCTGTACTGCCAGCTGGTCAGTAATAATGCCTCCACAGAGCACATGGTGCTGACAGCATTTATGAGCCACAGAAATTCACAGCCAAAGAGCTATAACATCACACTTCACCTGTTGGACCTCACGTCTTGGTTCAGCAGTCTGCCACATGGACTGGGCATGTGGATTGTGAGGGAAAACTGCTTTGTTATGTTGTCTAAGAGGCCACTAGCAGTTTCATTTAGCCTACCCATTTGATATGGAACGATGCCGCAGAAGACTTCAGCCATAGTAGTGGGAACACTTTGAGGAACGTACAAGGTGATGTTAAACGTAGATATAGAAAACTCCAGCTCAATGGAATGATTTGTCACTGTCTTTGAAGTGCTGATGTTCTGAAGTGTAAAGGACATTGCTATGTCAGTGCTTACACTAGTCTTGGAAGGATTGTTGCTAAGTACTCAAAGCAGTGGGCAATATCAACTTGTCACAGGTAAATGTCCCTTTTTGTCCTGTTGGAGTAAAAAGGGCAAAGTCATATTTTCAACTAGAAAAAAGACCAAAAGGTTTGGTGATTTCCCATCCCTCCTCATTTCAGTGCCTTTGTGTTTATAGATTGTAACAGATCTTCTCCTGTTATTGATCTGGCAAACCATTGCTCCCTGCACACACAGTAGTGTGCACTTTGAATGTACATATAATAACATGTATTTATACGCCTGTGGTACAGGCCCATAAACATGTCACTGCTGTTGTAATGTCCTTTGATTACATTCAAAGTCTGCAATACCCCTAACCAGCCTCAGGCACAGCCGCATTCTTCCACAATCATGTTAGGAACGTCCCGTTTGACAATGTTGTACTCATCGTCAAAGTAGAGCATGGACATGGTGCTGAGCTTGGTAGGGATGCAGCAGGAGTTCACTGAGCCTGGGCTTATGCCTCGCATGCGGTACTGATTGACCACAGCTGTGTGGAACGAGGAGGCCGAGCCCGGCACGCCTGCCATATATGCAGGGCAGCTGCCTTCGCAATAGTTGCCAAAGTAGCCAGCAGGTGCGATGATCCAGTCATTCCAGCCTATGAGCCGAAAGTCAATGTAGAACTGCTGCCTGCAGCACAGACCACCGTGATTTCCATCACACTCCAGGCCACGCTTGTGGATACGATGTTTCCCCTCGGCCTGGCGTGCCCGCACCACCAGGAAAGGCCGGTGAGAGGGATCACTCATGTCCACCAGCACAGGCAGCACTTTGGCTACCTCGCAGCCCTCGCAGTGCACATCCAAGTCCTGTCGTCGGCCACCTTTCGCTAATGCCACCCTGACTGCCTCGGACAGTGGGAATGTATGCCAGCCACTGCGCTTCAGCTCCAGGCGCTTCTCAACCCATTTGTCGCGACCACCAGGCTCCTGGTAGTGCACCCTCACTGTCACCTTCCGACGCACACCTTTCTCCACGCCTCCAGGCAGAAGTTTGAAGTACAGCCATAGATTGGCCTGCAGCACATACAGGTTCTGATTGCCCTCATTGGAAATCAGAAAATAGAGGCTGGACTTCACTGAAGTCAGGTCATCTGTAGGAGATGGAAGGAAAAAAGTTCATTAAAGCACATGTATTTATTTTATTTAAAAGAAGTCACTCAATTAATATTTAGTTGAAAGCTGCTAAGAAAGCACCCAAAATACCATATTTAGCTATTAACGCCTGAATGTGATTGCTTCATCTTATCACATGACAGCTCTGACAGGTTGTTCAGATTCCTCAAATGATCTTTTGTTCTCCCTTTCATATATCGCCCTGATTGACGGAGAGACTGAAGCAACACAACACTGGGCTTGGGCCCAGTTGGCCTAGTATTGTGGGTTGCTGATGCAGGGAAGTAGGGGTGGATTGTGAGTTCTGCCCTGGGGGTTCATTGAGTTCACAGTGAGTGTAGTGAAAAACCCACAGCTCCTGGAGCCTTGGAGACTGACAGCACAATACACTCTGTGAGGTATTATGGGACAACCATGGCACAGCCCAGCATTGAGCATGTGGCTTCTGAATAAAAAGGATGATCAGGAAAAATAGGAAACATTTGCATGACATAGCACAGTATTCTATAGACTGTTGTATTCAGCATGTAGCCAGTGTTTGGAACAGTTCGGGATGCTGGCCTTTTCTTTTCCATCTTTGAAAAGTTCCATTGAGCAAGCGAACACTTGATTGCTGATAGCACCAAAGTGATGGATGGTGTAATTAATCATATTTCATTTGATCTTTTGGTTCAAGCTGCAGACCTGCTTATGGCTGGCATGTCCTGAATTGGTTGAATTACCTTGTTTGCAAACTGATTAGCTGAGGTCAGTGTCAACAGCTTGCCTCGGAAGATGGCTTGTTTCTCTGACAGCCTGCCTGGCCCCATGTAGCAGTGGCTTTATGTGCACTCAGCCCTGTCCAGACTCGTTTGCCTGCCTCTGCTCTCTGGCAGGAGCCCAGTTTCTTGGCAGTCCCAAAGTGACACACAGTTAAAACTCAGGAGGGACAGAAAATAAACCCCGGGACATGGTGTTAGCTGTTGAAAGCCATGTAGCAAAATATGAGTAAAATAGATTAGCAAACAATTCCCCTGAAGTTTTCTACCTCATTAACTGCCAGCATGCCCTCAGGTTATGAATTCTGGGATTACCTGTTAAATTACTGCCTGCCTCAACACCTCCTTCTCAAAATGAATGACATGCACAGTACAGACTGGTGTGAATGATGGAACAACATCCACTACTTGGTAGAGTTCCACTGCGCAGGAAAGCAGGAAAGGAGGTGAGGTCTGGAAAGTAGCCACATGATCTATTGCCCACATGCTGATTGGGCGTGCCTACTTTCAGCTGAGCCGAACCACAGATGGGCAATCAGCACTGTCTGGCCAACTTTACAGGAGGCAGAGGAAAGAAGGGTTGATTACCGGCTCTCATTATCACTTTACTCCCTTATGGAGCTCCGTGTGACATTCCTTTCCGGTTCCCTTCCGGTTTCCTGTGATCTCAGGAGGTGGCGTACAGGTGAAATAGGCCAAATATTTGAGTATCATGTAACTAGTCGTTTAAGATGACTATTCTAATTAAGCACCAAAGAAAGCTAACAGCAAAAAGTCCAATATTACTCTAAATAATTACAGGGATTTTTCAGGTAAATGTAACTTTACAGCTGTTACTCTGCTGTCCCGTATAACTGACTTGACCTTATATTACTTTACTAACCTTAAGGACTCCAAAGCCTGTGCTGGGTATCAGCAGATGTCTGGGTAGCCCACTGAATTTACTGCACTCTTAGCTGTTTCAGTCTGTCCCTCCCAGTTTGTCCTTACCAGATCAACACAGCTAAAGGTCTGCTACATTTATCACAAATTTCAGAACACATGCTGTCCCATCACTGCAAACATGGGCGTAGAACAGTGGAGTGCCAGTGTGACTGGTCTACCTTAGTTGTTCCCCAAGAAAGTCAAACAGTAAAAGGATAGGTAGACACATAAATACCAGGCTCATTCTACTGCTTCACTAGAGATTCCTCTCATGCTTGAATTGCTTCATATGAACTGCTTAGTGCAAGAATACGGGCTGCTGTCTGATTAGCTCCTAACATACTGCCAATCTCCCGACACTGTAGAATCTAATTTCCAAAAGAGTATCCAATGTCAATAAAGCAAAGATTTGCCATGGGCATCCATTCAAATGGGGTATGTCTGACATGATGAAATTGCAGGTCTTGTTGCAAACCCTCTGAATACTGCTACACTGGATAACGTCGAATAATATAGCCTAATTTCTCATGCTGGACTGGATGTTAAGAGTTCAGCGAGTCCGAATAGCTATGGACAAATGAGAAGCACACATCTCTCGCTTCGCTCCCGTGGCTACGGGACACCAAATCCTTCTGAAACGGACCACAGGACAGAGTTAACAGAGACGTGAAGCTGGCAGCTATTCTCACCTGCGTGTTGGCAGGGTTCTCCATTCTGCCCTCCTCGTGTAGGGTGTGAGATGCAAGCAAACATTCTGGATCAAACTACTAAAACTACAGCTGCATGCAAAGTGAAGAAAGGAAAGTGCTGAGTTCTTATTTAAGAGGCCAGTTTTCACCCTGCAACTGCACTGACTTTGCTGACTTATCTCCTAGATGGTGCCATATAGATCCAGGTAACTACACAGGATGCGTGCATCCGAAAGCTCAATGGAGGAGTGTGCCACTCATCACAGAATACCTTGGGAGCTTGTCGCAAAGCCATACCCTGGCTGGCAACCTCCACTCTGGGGGTTAGCGCCAGCTGGCCCTGAGGCAGAAGGGGTCCAGAGAGCAGGGACCAAAGCCAGTTTCAAGACACAATGCAGCTCAAAGGTTCAAAGGTGTCCTGAATAATGGGTATAAATGCAAAGAGGCCTAGCTTTGCTTTGATATTTTAAAAGCATTCTTTCATTCTTTGCAGAACTGCGATATGAGTAGACCATCCCCCCAGTACAGCCTCTGTCCCCCAGCACAACTCAAATGTCTCATGCATTATTCCGAGCGATTTCTCTCTCTCTCTCTTTTTTGTTCCTAATGTTGACATATTGGGTTTAACAGGAAGGCACAGTGCCCTACCAATTATTGCTACTCCTTTGTTCACCTGTCATAAGTGTGTTTCATTCATTCTTGGTGGTAAAAAGCAGTTGTCCAAGCTTACTGTGCTCTGCAGGTATTTAGAATATGAGATCTAGAGGGGAGTCAGTCTGAGAACCATCATGCTTCATCTTTCACACTACAAGCATCAAGTGTGAGAAAATGTAGACAGCTTTGAGAGTCATGTCACTTCTAGGTCCTATCATCAATGATAAGAATGAATTATTTTAAGAAATACGTCGTTATTCTAAATCTGGATAGACGTCAGCATTTCTGCATCAGTCTGTGACTCCATTTCGTTTCACGACTTGTAATGCCACTGCAAAGTTTTACTCTCACTATTGCTGATAAGAGGTTCATTGAAAACCTTAACCTTAGCTCTTTTAAAGATTTACTCTACGATTATTGGAAATATCTTGTGTATGGATATGTGAAATGAGTTTGAGAAAGGAATGCTGATAGCTGTCAGCGAATTCATGTAAAGGTTTCATCCAGTTTCGGACAGTAGTTAGTGAAAAGTGTGAAAATGTCCCATCATCTTTAACACCTTGTTAGCTTTTTCCTGCAGAGGACTGCAGTGTGTAAATGAGTCCTGTTCCCAGTCACTACATGGTTCATTCTAAAATATACTGTTTTATTATTATTATTATTATTATTATTATTATTGTTGTTGTTGTTGTTGTTGTTGTTGTTATTAGTAGTAGTATTAGTATTATTAGTGTTATTATTATTATTATTATTATTATTATTATTATTATTATTATACGTTAATCCATGTTGATTTTTAGATGATTGCTTCTGTGGAGTGCCGAAAAACCGTTTCTATATAATACTGTTAAATAATAATACAATATGGGACCTATCATAATCAATACATGCAATATATTAGAACATTTTGCCTCTGCATCATGACGCATTAGCTTTCCTGCTGATTTGGTTGAAATAAAAACAATCAGTAGGAAAGCGCACGTCCACGTGCTCAGAGGTGTTTTGCTGTACAGCAACAAACGCCCCATCATCTCTGTGAATGGCACTGCAGTGTTTACAGTATCAAAGTCCAGGGAGGGAAACAAACCGAACCAAACCGAACCAAAAAACGAGATTTAGACCCTGTTATCGCTCCAGTTTGAAACTGCGCACACACCTGACTCTGCGAAGCTGATGATCTCGGAGGTTTCCTTCTGCGCCTCGTTGCTGTAAGCCGCTTGGCCATCTAAGCTGGGAATCTCGAGCCTCCCGTCCTCCCTCACTTTCCCGGCGTGGAGCTTCCTCAGTGCCGTCACCATGGCCGCCTTGGGGATCGGGTGCGTGATGTTCGGTCTCTGCTTCATCTGCAGTCGGCTCAGTATGTGCCTCTTCACCGCCTCCAGGAAGTCCGTGTCCATGGCGTCTGGAACCTCCGGACGGCCGAGGCCGCATGACGCGCACGAGTCCCGGGGCAGCGCGTGCGTGTCGCTCCCGGCCCCCCGCACCGCCAGCACGCAAACCACTAACCAACACATCACCCGCACGATTCCCTTCTTCATCTTCTCTCCGATCGGCTTTAATTCAACACGCAGGGCTCGCCTTGGCTAACAGCTTCACTTTGCCTTCACAGAGCCGTCGTGCCAGGTAAATGGACCCTGTGCAGCCACATGAGCTATTTCAACCATGTGTTCATCAAAGGGATTGAAAAGTTCTTGTCATGAGCGCGCGCCTAAGAATGGTCTGAGTTAGGACCGGTCCAGGTTTCCAGTGGTTGTCTGAGAGCAAGCTCCGCGCCTCATGCTTGTTGTGAAGGATGGATGGATGGAGAGACTCCGCGCGCAAGACATGGGCTTGACTTGGAGCATCTACAGATCAGTGACAGGTCAAGAGTACAACACGTTTACGTCCTTGTCTTTGACATATCCTCATCGTGATGACTGCATGAGCAAATTCATGCCAAAACAAGAGTGCACTCAGAGTCCGAGCGCCGACCGGTTGCACTAATTAGTCCCTAAAAATGAGTGCTCAGAGCTGCAATAGTGGGCTCTCTTCTTGGATCGCAGCTTCTGTTGGTCCAGGGCGCCGCTTGGAGTGATTCAGGAGCAGGAAATCCCGACGCGCTGGGGCTGCGTAACCTGCGCGCACTGCGCAAACGGTGTAGTGCTTCCCGTCCTTTCCCCTGTGCAATCAGCTTCCTAAAGCCGCCTCGCGCGGAAACTTTTTTTTTTTATAGTTGAAACCACGTGGGCTGAGAGGAGATTAGCGTGTGTGTGGAGGCGAGAAGAGCCAGCGTGTGCGCCTGACCCATTCACTCCAGCCGATAATGAACAGCTCTGGTGGCCAGCCAAGGTTAAATAGTGAACGGTGGAAACGTCATCTTGTGAACTCCCTTCTGTTCTACTCATCTTACCGTCCTGGAAAGTTTTCTGTGACGTGTACAGTATGCATCGCATGTGAATGTGTGAACATGTATCAAAAGCGTGGGGAGATATTTCCTATTAAGGGGGTTTTATTCATAAGAATTGGGTTTTTCCCCCTCCTTTATCTTTGTAAATCAAGATTTTAGGCCAAATCCTTTAACGAAGCCAGGGTCATGGAATATTCAGTAAGATTAAGGTGTTTTTAGATTTAGATTTTCCTCCCACATTAGTGTTGTTGTTTTTTTTTTTTTTGGTTTTTTTTAATTGATGCACGTTTATCTTTATTTAGGTCATTTTAAGAAGTGACCCGAAGAGCACCTGTGTTGTGATTTGGGGCTGTGGCGCCATCTATTGTTCTCACTGGATAATAGAACATCACAGTGCCAGGTACTGATCCCATATAGTATGATGTCAAATTCTCTGCCAGGATCATCAAATAAATACAAACACATTTGCAATGGTGAATTGCCCAATGCTATATGTACTAAAGTATTTCAGTCTTTCTGGGCATTAATCAAGATATGCCTTACAAACTTTTTAACTTCACCTTACTTTGTTTAATGTAGGCATCTTGGGTCTGAAACATACCCTCATAATGCATAAGAAACACATTTATGTGGATTTTTTTTTTTTTTTAATAATAAAGAATGGTCTAATCACACTGTGAACATATTGAAGTTCCTCTGGGTTCTCCAGTTCCCATGTATCTCCCAAAAAGCATGCAAGTAGTTAGACTGGCTCTGCTAAATTGCCCTTGGTTGCGAATGAGTGCAAGAATGTGTGTGCACATTGCCTTGTGATTAACTCTATTATACCAATTTACAGCAGAACCTCATTGGGTGTGAATTCACCCAACATGCCCCCAGTTTCGTTTCCTTCGTGACTCTGACCAGGATGAAGAAGTTACTGAAGATCAATACTAGAATGAATGTGACAGTACTACACTTGCTCCATAAATCAGTAAAACACACAGCACAGAGGCAAGTTAAATAAGGAAGTAATTATAATATATTTTCCATTTCTAAATATACTTTGGTAAGCAAGTAATTATGTTAATTATGTGAAAACATATTTTGTTACAGTGAACTATTGTATGAATTCTTCCTGATTAATCAGTACAAAAACATCCAAAACATTTTCGTATTTCCAAACATTACTCTTCCAAAAAAAGAATTTGTATTTGAAAGATGATTGTATGTTTCAGTAATGAACACAACACTTTACATAATAGACCACCTTTCAGAGAAAAAACAAAACAAAACAAAACACACACACAACGAAGGCTTCCGGGTTTTGCATACAAAAGCAAGAAGGAAATGCGCCAGTCAAAGTCTGAGAAGAACTGTGGCAGATTTTCCAAGGTGCTCAGTAAAACCTACCAGCTCATTTCCTTCTAAAACTGCACAAATTTTACCCAAGACTACTATTTCAGAAAAAAAAGCAAAGGGTTATCACTAAATACTGACTTTGTCTAGTTTATTTCCGCTTACTGCATGTTAGTATTTTTCTTTTAAGTAGAAAGATTGAATTCAATTATTTTTTACGTCATTTTTACAGCATTTCTTTGCACGTGCCTAAGATTTTTGCACAATACTCTATATATAATCTATATGTAAACTTTATATACAGTTATGTGCAAAATAATAGCAGTGTGCTTAAAACAAGAGGAAAAGTTCCTAATAGCATTTATTTCCATATATACAAAGGCACTGGGAGCTGCGCACATTCAACTCCAAATGAAAACATGAACAAAATAAATATATATATATACTTTTTTTTTTTTTACTGAAAATGAAGAAAAAGAATATTAGGTTGTTCAAAAAAATAGCAGTGTCTGCATTTTCTTATACAAATTGTAATATTTACAGTATAAACTGAAAATGAAATGAACATTTAGCTTTTCCTTTAAGCACTGAACTAATATTTAGTTGTATAACCATTATTTCTGATCACTGCTTTACATCTCTGTGACATGGAGTCAACTAACATTTGACACCTGCAAACAGAAATTGCAGCCCAAGCTGACTGGACTACATTCCACAGATCTTCTGCATTCTTGGGT
>JAQMCW010000034.1:10167850-10181099 GCA_030068335.1 Chrysichthys cranchii
GTTTCTCCTGTTGGGTCATGTTCTATTGTGTGTACATGTCATGTTGTGTTATTCTGTGGTGTTAGTGTGTGTGTGTGGGGATCCACCATCCACGAGGCGGTGATTCGCCTAGGTGGCACCTGGCCGTGTCGGCCATGTATGTATGCCTTGTCGAATGCCTGATGCCTTATGTGCGTGGCTCTTGGGAATACGACTGAGTGTGTGTGACCAGTTGTGCGCATGCGCAGCTCTTTTAAGAGCTGAGCCGCGCTTGTAAATAGTTCCCTGAATAAAAAGAGCTCCCAGCTGTTGCATAGGGATTTGTTCCTGCAAACTCCCGTTGTCGGCCTCAGTGTTTCACAGAGTCTTCTGGTGAGCGAGCAGACAGACGCTACAATATGTTACTGTTTCCAGAAAGATTCATACACGTTTCATGAAAGTCATGGATGTTTGTGAATACCATTCTGCACTATTGCACCATTTGTATGTTTAAAATGAATAAAAAGCTCAAATTTAGCCATGTTTTAATGCAAATATATTGAGAGTTTTACTTTTGGTCTATCCAAAGCAAGGCTTTTAGTATTATGCAAGTAGTAAACCATTTATGATATCAAGGCACATTATAAACATGCAGTATATAAATGAATATTTCCTGAGTTGCTTTAATATCTAAAAGATATAATTATTATGAAGCAATAATTTATGAAGTTAAAAAAAAGTAAGGAATCGAAGCCGAAATTCATAAGAGATATTTATGAAACCAAAGAAGGATTCAACCCACACTACTTGCTTCCAGTGGTATAACAGTAACATTTCTTCCTCTTTGGAGAATGGATCATCTTTTCTTTTAAGTAATAAAAAGTACTTTAGAAAGTATTAAACTGAACAAAAAAAATATTCTTACCTATCCAATGATACACAAAAATCCATTTCCGGGCTAAATAATTCATTCTCTATTGTATATACAATATATAAATTTGGTGCCAGTGGAAGACAGAGAGCATAACAAGAAAAAGTACAGTACATTTATTTTAGTGTACAGAAGTAAAGAATAATACCTGTAGGCCTCCTCAGTTTTTTATCCAGCAGCACTCTGCGCATAGAGCCATCCATTGCTGATTCCTCAATATGCGAGTGGTCGCCAATGACTGACCAATACATCATCCTGTAACAGTATTGTGATGGCAATAAGATATACTTGTATAATAAGATGAACTGGCCTAACATGGAAGCAGCAAACGTTCCCTTTTCAAGCTATGCATGAAGATATCACCCGAGAAGTTCCATTCATTTTAATGGGAATCCTCATTTCAGTGCATTAATATAAGCTACGTCTAATATGACAATGCACGCCATAAACAGCAGCAAAACAGCTATAAGAGGCCTATAAAACCATGTTGTCCCCCTCACTGGACAACAGTGCAATAATATGGGCCAGACTAAATTTTCCAGGCTTGTCATTAAGGATCCATTTTCTTCTCATAACTACACAACTAAAGTTTCAGATCTCTAAGGTTATTGGATTATAAAAATAAAAATAAAAAAGTTTACCCTTTGACTGGATTGATGGCAATAGCGTAAGGCTCTCCAGCAATATCAGTTATCAGACGAGTGCAGTTGGGTCCCTTGAGCTGGCCCACATTAATAGAGTATCTCAGTTTGGTCCAGTGGGCTGTGTAATAGCTGAACCAGTGCATTCTCGAGTGGTCTGTCCAGTAGATATTTCCAGTTACCCAATCAGCTGCCACATCTCTGGGCCGCCGAAAGTCCGGGCACTGCAAAAGGCAGGAAGATAAAAGAAAGCGTTCAAGCAATTTCCTAAATAAAGGAGGAGAATGTATTCAGCAACTAGAGTCATCATTTAAGAGAGTGTATGAGAAAGTTTCCAAGCCTGATCTTATTCAAATGTACAGTATAACTACATGCTAGACTAAAGCAATAGTCTTGCAACATATTTTACAGAGGAAATATGAAGAAAATAAGAAAGAAGTTGCAGTACAAATAATATTCCTGAGGACTCTTGATAACATACTTTCCGTAGTTAGCAATACTTACTATTATTCCATCATTTGTTTTAGTTTGACTCCTGTCTATGATTTCTTTGTAAAAAAGTCCACCTGGATTAAACTGGGTAGCCCAGATAAACTTTTGTTGGTGCAACAGAGCATCCATCCCAATGATGCGGGCATTTTCCTCGATGCGAGTGAGCATTTTGTGTCCATGGCTCTGGTTAAACGGATACACAAAACTTCGGATTTCAGTGTCATTAGCTATGTAGAGCACTCGATCTTCTGGTCCTGCCCGTTGAGTTATTAATATGCAAAAAAAATGAGAAGTGGCTAAATTCCATTTAGGGTTTAAGACAACAGTTTGAAAATTACAGATGCACATCAATTAAATTAAATACATAAATGCACAGGCGAACAAGCTAAAAAAACAGCACATTATTTGAAAGGGAACTGTATGAAATATTCTATAAAACATTACTTAAGGTAACAGTAAACTGCAAGAAATGAAGTAACCTTGCTATGCAGTGCAGACAACAATTCTAACTTATACATGTCTTTTTACATAAATGGTATAGAATTTTAAAAGCTACAATGAATGATCCATGGAAGATGCAGACGTTTCTATACCTGACTTAAGGATGAGGCACTTTTAAAGAATACTGGGTGTAATTTAGTGTAAGTGCATCTATGTTGCTGATATAATGGTGGCAAATACAGAACTGGTTGAGTGTCAATTTTCTCTCCTAAGTTCTCTCAGGTGCTGGTTTTGTTGTCCGAAATGAATGTGCTGGCAATGATGTGAATGTCAGGTTGCAACATTAAGTACAAAATTAGCCAGTGCCATTATGTTTTTGAACACATTTAGGTGCAAAATTTGGTTTGTACTAATGCCTGTTAAGTCCCCCATTGCACTTATGGCTTTGGTTTGGAAATCCAAACTATTTATGTCACATCATCTTGAACATGGGTAAGTCCCTAAAACCGGATATTATTTCACCTGTAACAAATAAGAATTTGCCTAATCAACTTATATTATGAACGCTTGAGGAGATTAACTATTGTAGTAAATTATTTAATATAACTCTTGTCTATCAAATAATTTTTGAGTAAACAGCATTGCACCAAATACTACGATACATATGGATTAGTTCAAATTGATGAATATACATATTTACATTTTCTAATTTAAAGTGAGTTGGCTGAATTTAAAAGACTATATTATTGTCCTGTAAATTAAGCCAATGCAATGTCATATGCCAGTATTTGTTTCTAATAAAAGCATATTGGTTGATGAAATATGTTAAGATTAGAAATGTAAAACGATGCACCAGAAATTAAATGAGTGGAAAGTGATGGTCCTTACCTTTAGCTACACAGTTGCCATTGATATCTTTATAATTTTTGTCACATGTACACTTGTATGATCCTTTAGTATTTGTACAATAGTGTGAGCAAATGCCAAAATACAGACACTCATTGATTTCTGGGGAAAAGAAAAGAATTACAATCATGTATGTAAACTTTTTGTTACTCTTTGACAATTTCCCCCTTGCTTTATTTTAAGAAAGGTAACAACATTTTCACAGCAAAAGTTCTGTAGTTGACGGGGCTTGATTCTGTATGAGGGGCCGTACAAGCCATATTTTCTTTTCACTCACACATTAATATATTTTTGTTCTTATACCCACATATTGTTACACTATTGTAGTTTCACATACATATATTTTCTCTTCCAAACAATTAACTCTCATATATTTTAAACTCATTCATGCATTTTGCATTATTCATATATTTAAGCGCACACATTCATACATTCATAAGAGAAGTATACATGTATACATGTGTGAGAGAGAGAATACAGTGGAAACGGAAACGGCAGATCATTTATTGCACTGTGATTGGCTGAGAAGCTCAAGCATATCCAGGTGCCAATCAAAAAATGAAGACATCCATACAAGGACTCTAATCTATTGACTACTTGCCTCTTTCTTGAATCTCAGGATTGACAGAAATCCAGATAAAGTTTGAATGTGATCACAAAAGTCTCCATACAGCCTCTCATGCAGAGGTTGTGTTAAGTCTTTCTTATTGTTTGTCATTTTGATGGACAGGTTCATAAAAATTCTGTCTTAATCTATTATTAACCATTAACCGTCATTTTAAGTTTCTTTTTTTTTTTTAATTATGAGACACTGGAGATGTGATTAAAAGGTTTCTGTTGCTAATGAATGGCGCACAGCACAGGTCAACATCTGGGCCTGTGTTATGCGTGTTTTTGTGGCAACAACACTTTCCTATGCATCTCAAACTTGTAAAGACCGCAAACATCAAATTATATAGCAAACTCAGGAAATCCGCAATGGAGACCCTTGAAATGCATCATGAGCACAATAAAAACAAAAGACCAAAAAATTGAAAGCATTGCACATTGTGAACATGTCAGATCGCTTCATCAGGAGCTCCAAACATGTGAATGTCACTCAGCATGCGCAGCTCATGGCTTCATTGCCATAGGCTTACTGAAGCATTTGAAGGGTTTGTGTTGCTGATTTCCCGAGCTTGACACGGGATTTGTTCTTTGTGTAAAATTGCAAATGCTCATGTTATCATGAAAGCACGTGTCACGCAGCAATCTGAGTCACATGAATTACTGCTCACTCCTGCTGCATGCGCAGGGTGTTGCCTTTTTAATAAAAGGAACAGACTCTGAACTTTTTAATCCCTCTCCAATTTAATAGCATTACATTTTCAATAGCAACTTGAACACATTAATAATTATGTCTAATATACAGAGCAAACTTTCAGATTATGCATTTATTAGGGCATGGAGTGAAAAGCTGAACAGAAGCACCAATTGTGCGGTTATTTGTTAACCCCACACAAAGCAGCTGATTTTTGTTTTTGTTCTGCAGTTACAGGGCAGGAGAATAATGTGGCCACTGTGCCTAATCCAGAATTAGACTCTTACAATTAAAAGTCTACTATGTAAAATTTTAAGGGTATCTATTAGTTGAAACGGAGTATATTTCCATAATAAACTTATGGAACCAATAAATATGATTTCATTAGTGTATAATTACCTGTAACTACAAATCATTGTTTTTTCATAAGCTTAGAATGAGCCCTTTATATCTACATAGGAAGCAGGTCCTCTTCCACTGAGCCTCCATGTTGCACCACTACAGAATCTCAGAACGGACAAATCTCAAGAGAGCACCTTGCGCATTTCGTATTTTACAAGTGGATGTATGAATCCGGAAGGAAGCATTGAAATGAAGACAAGAAAGAATAATAAGAGGAATCAGTGTTTGCTGGTGGCTAAGGTTCAGAACCGTAAGTTTAAGAAAGCTAAGTTTTTAAAAAGAGGGGATCATAACTTTTTTTAACACAGAAAAAAACACTTGTATGCTACAGGAACCTGAAGGCCACCATATGTTTGAATACATGCTTGTAAACGAAATGGTAAGGGAGGGGCATTCTGGTGGTTGAATCATACATAGTGGACCTTCAAAATATGAACAAACCATTTACAAGAAATAACCGAATTGCCTTGCAAGAACGCATAACTGGCAGTGCTGCGTGTGAATTAAATAATGTTATGGTCGATTGAGCTCAGTGTTCTGATCTGTCACAATGAAGAATAATGAAGAATGACCTTCAGATTTTTCCAGCATTGTTAAAAAAAAAAAAAAACCTAAATCAGTGAGGAAAATCTTCAGGTAACATGTTCATTGCTCTCATGAACAAAAGAATCTGAAGTTTCTCTTTTTTATTTGTTCAATATAATAAGAAGTCAGTCCTTTTCATTGCTTCTACCAAAATGAAAAACTGCATTTGAAAAGAGAAGAGGAAGACTTTGAATAGCGTGACTGATAGTCGTGCAAACATCAGGTTAGGATAAGCTGAGAGAGTTTGTAAATGTACTCCCTGGTAGGAGCATGGTTTCCTGCTTAAGGATGGCCTTTCTGCGTCAATGAAAGTAATGGATACCAAAAAAAGGAGACAAACTATAAAAGAGTGTCACATATTTGTGACCCATGCTGGCATAATGAGTCGGAATGAGGAAATTTTCAAAAGTGAGTTATTGTTACTTCCACGCTGTCCATTTAAAGACCTTCAAAATGAAGCATGGTTTGTTGAAATCGGACAACAAAATGACCGAGTTACATCCAACTGAATTCGACCATGTCTAATGGGGTTTGGAAACTCGATTTCCGTTGGTTCATAAAAGTGTCATCAGGAATTCCATGTGTATTATCAGGAAGTAGAGGAACTACGCTTCACAATGATACCAAACAGGGGTAGGGGGATTGCCCCGTCTCATGAAAAACACAGATTTATCATGGACTATTACGACAAAGGACTAATTAATGAAGATATACGAATGAACATAATGAACAAAACCTTAAAATAAAAGTAGTTTGGGATGTTTTCTTGCTGTTTTATCATGGGGATCAATAAATGGCTTTATGGACTAATTTTTGAGAAAATCTCATTTCGACTGAAACCATGTTTTGCCTCTTAGCTCATAATAAGCCTATGCGCATTCCAACTCATTATTCCAGAATGGGTCGCATATACAGAACCAGTCAAAAGACTGGATGCACCTTCTAATGCAGTTTTTTTCCCTAACTTAGTGACATAATATGGATTACTACAGTCATCGAACAGGTCTATTTAATGTATAGCAATACTACCTCAAGACGACACAACTGATGAAAGAAAGAAATGCCACTAAAGAAGGCAAGAAATTCCGCTAAATAAAATGTGAAAAAATAAAGCTAAAACTAACTATTGACAAGACACACTTGTTAAGTGAAAATAATTCCAAGTGACTTCCTCATGAAGCTGGTTAAGATAACGCCAATAGGGTGGAAAACTGTCATCAAGGTAAATAGTGGGTACATTGAAGGTTCTAAAATCTAAAAATATTTTAGATTTTTAACACTTTTTTGATCACAATATAATTCCATATGTTGCATATGAGAATGTATATGTGTGCAAGGGCCAGAATGAATTATGGCTTGTACAGCCCCTCATAATTCATGAAGCGCAATCATTATTCTGCGAAAATTCACAAACTCAAGTCATTACTGCTGTTTCCAATGGAAAGAAGGACCTAATTCATAACCTTTTAAAACACTTATCCAAGCCCACAGTTAATTATCCACAACCACTGTCCAATGTGTAATCTTTTGCATGTACAGTCCAATATAAAGATATGCCAATAGATTACTGTGACATCAAAGCCTAAATATAGCAGCACAATATATACATATTTTGTATATACTGTAAGAGCTAGAATCATCAGGATACAGATCTGATCTGTGTTCACAGTGGTGCTTGAAAGTTTGTGAACTCTTTAGAGTTTCTGTATTTCTGTATAAATATGACCTAAAACATAAGTAGAATAAACAGAACCCAATTAAACAAATGAGAAAAAATATTATACTTGGTCATTTATTGAGGAAAATGGCCAGTATTGCATATGACTTGCAAAAATATATGAATTTGTAATTTCAGGTCTGGTGTGACCCCTATGTTATGCAATAACTGCAACTTAACATTTCTGGTAACTGTTCTGTCGTGCCCATCTGCTTGGAGGATTTGTAACCCATTCCGCTGTACAGAAGAGCTTCAATTCTGGGGTGTTGGTGGGTTTCCTCACATGAACTGCTCACACATTTTTATTGGATTAAGGTCAGGGCTTTGACCTGGCCATTCCAAAACATTAACTTTATTCTTCTTTAACCACTGTTTGGCAGAACAACTTGTGTGCTTAGTGGTGTTGTTTTGCTGCATGACCCACTTGCTCTTGAGATTTAGTTTACAGAGAGATGTCTTGACATTTTCTTTTCGAATTTACTGGTATAATTCAGTATTCCCTGTTCCATCAACAATGACAAGACATCCTGGCCCAGCTGCAGCAAAACAGGCTCAAACCATGATTCTAACACCCGTGTTTCACAGCTGGGTTCTTATGCTGGAATGCAGTGTTTTGTTTTCTCCAAACATAACGTGCCTTAACGTATCTTCATTGTGGTATCTTCCATCAACAAAATTTTTCCAATAGCCTTCTGGCTTGTCCATGTGAACTTTAGCAAATTGTCAATGTGCAACAATGTTGTTTTTTTTTTTGGAGAGCAGTGGCTTTCTCCTTGCAGCTCTGCCTTGCATATCATTGTTGTTCTGTGTTCTCCTGATGGTGGACTCAGGAACATTACCATTAGCCAATGTGAGAGAGGCTTTCTGGTGCTGAGAAGTTACTCTGGCTTTCTTTGAGAACACATAATCTATTACATGCATTGCTCTTGGAGTGATCTTTGTTGGTTGACCACACCTGGAAAGGGTAAAAGTGGTCTTTCATTTTTCATTCTGTGGATTGGTGGAGTACACCCTTGTTTGAGATGGTTTTGTAACCTTTTCCAGCCTGATGAGCATCAGCGACACTGTTTTTGAGGTCCTTGGAAATCTCCTTTATTTTCCCCATGATACACTTCCACAAACATGTTGTGAAGATCAGACTTTGATAGAACCCTTTTTCTTTAAATAAAACAGGGTGCCTACTCAAACGTCATCCCACTGAGTGAAAACGCCTGACTCTAATTTCATTTAAATTAATCGCTTGTTAAAGATATGTAATATTGGATCAATTTCCTCAACAAAAATCTGATGATGTTTTAGGTCATATTTGTGCAAATTTACAGACAATTCTAAATGATTCACAAACTTTCAAGTACCACTGTACATTAAGTTGAAAATCTGAGATCTTAGTATTATAGGATTCTATCTGAGTTAAGAGAGAACCTTATAATACGAAGGTCATGGAGTGTCTACTAGTATCCAACCATTTTATAGCAGTTTAAGAGCAAAAAGTTCACTGCACCTTCACACCGTTTAGTCTTGAAATCCCTTTGAAATCCAGGTTTACACTGACAAATTACATTGGCACTTGTTTGATTGCACACTGCATCCTCACCGCATGGATTCATCCTTTTCCCACATATATCTCCACTTAAAACTGAAATAAAAGAGAATTTCTTTCTAGTAAACAGAAGAGAACATGCTGTATATATATTAGAAATCAGATATTTATTGTGAAAAATTTTTAAACCTTTTTTTCTGATTTTTTTTTATTTTTTTTTTTTAGATTTCCACTCAATTATAGGCATGTGGATGCACATGTTACTTGGGTGGCGAGGGTACAAAAATACTTACAGGTCTTGCAGTCATGCTCATCTGATCCTCCATCACCACAATCATCAAATAAGTCACACTGCAGCTGAGCAGGTATACAGAGCTTGTTAGTACAGGTAAACTCTGTCTTTCCACATGGCTTTGGTCTGGCAGACACAGCCTCTGGTTTGGAGCATATTCAAAAGTTGAACAGTTAAATTTCTACCAGCAGTTTTGTTTTACTCAAAAAAAAACAAAAAAAAAAAACAAGACTAAGAAATTGCCTGTGATTAATGTACCATGAATCCTTGCTCACTGAACCTCTCCCTACACACTGGAACTCTCTAAACCATCCAAAAATCCAATAATAGTGTTTTTCTAGATTTTCCTTACCACACTGCTCTTCGTCTGAATTGTCACCGCAGTCATCCACGTTGTTACAGATTTGATCAAGCCGCAAACACACTCTGTCATTTCTGCAGCGATGTGGCCTTGTAGGAGGGCAAGGCAGCTTAGCTGGAGAAAGAAATAAAAAATAGTCTTTTTTTCATAGCAAATCCATAAACAAACATTGAACAGTCTTCCAGAAATTCTATACAAATGCTAGTATACATACAGAAAACTACACTGGAAGTTTCTGCTTGGTTTTTTCCTCATTGTACTTTAGAAATTCATATGGGAAATAAAAAAAACAGGAATGTGCATTTTCTAGTAGTGTTCCCTGGAGGAACCCTTTTTTTTTTTTTTTTTTTTTTTTTACAAAGGTTTGGATATGCAATTAGCATGAAAATAATGTGACAACATTTACATTTTAATGCTTAAGCATAAGTGATTATTTTAATTGTTTATTTTGACTCATGGACTGGACTCAAAAGACATGTTTTATATTTTAATCAAGAAAATGAAATGCATATTTCTTGTGAATTTTTTAAGCCATGCTGTTTATTTACTAATCAAACCAAGAATGCTTAAATAAAATTAAATAATCTCCAAAAGCCTGTGAAAACGCTCCCATTTTTGACCTAATGTTAGCCCTGTCCCTAGTATAATGACCAATAAGCTTTCTTTAGATAAATAATAAATGCTTGTGGTTGGATAAGCCACAGCAGAGGATTTTCTACAGAAGCTGAGCTCGTTCAAGATTTGAAAACTAGAGTCAAAGGTTTATCATCTCTTTCACGGTCTTTTTTCAAGTACTCAGTTTGGTCCACTAAAATCTTTTACTGGGTCAGCATCCAGACTGCAGTACATTTGGCAACCCATGCCCTAAATTTGAAAACAAAACAAAAAACAAACAACAAAGCTCTAGTTATCCCATTTACCTTCCAAATCATTCCTGCCAATTCAATATTATTGCAAATGCAGTTTCAGCTGCTGAAGTTTCTTCGCTGAAATTGCACTGTCTAAACAAATAATCTTATTAAGCAGGTCATTATTTGACTGATTAATACCAGGCTTCATCAAATAAAAGTTTATAGACTGAATTAACAGGAAGCAAGGAGAGTCTGAATTTGCCTTCTTACCACATAACTCAACATCTTCATCAGAGTTATCTCCGCAGTCATCCTCACCATCACAGACCCAGGAATGCAGCTTACAAAGGGTATTGTTGCAAAGAAACTCATCAGGACGGCAGAAAAATGCTCCTGTAATCACAACAGGTTGCCAATTTGTATATTATTGAAGGTATGAATATTGTTTTCATTACATGCCAAATCAAACATAAAGCATATTCAACACAATGTGAAGGGATTCCGGGAGCCGTTACTTCAACTAAACCCTTGTCTGAACCAAAAAGACTTTAAATACTGGATCGTGCTTAAATGTACCTGCTACTCAGTTTGAGTTATTATACTAACATTACACTAAGGTATAAGCAGTAATAAATTGCTATGCAAAATCAGAAACAAGAAACTGTAGCTACTATGTACCGTGGTCACAGTTCTCCTCATCACTGTGATCCATGCAGTCAAACACGTCGTCACAGCGCCATCTTTTCGGGATGCAGTGGGCATGGTTCCTACAGAGGAACTCATCCTCTCTGCACTCTTTTACACAGTCCATCTGGTGAGAGACCAGAAAAGAGACACTAAGATAATCAGACAGACACTCTCCATGGGTGGAGTTCACCTTATTGTGGAGGAGGAAGGGAAAAAAAAAAATGGAGCAATGTTTCCATGGAAACAGTGAGAGCCGCACAGTCTAAGCAAGTACGTAATGTCAGTTATGTTGTCCATTTCTGTTTTATTAATAATACTTTACACCGCATATGCACATTGTGTTGTATTTGGATACAATATAAAGCTCCAAAGGTTCCTATGTAGTGACACAGTGCTACTTTTTATTATAGGCTAGGACGCTGCGCCAGGTGTAGGCTCCTAATGTGTTGTGTCTGGGTTGTGAAGGTTTTGCAGGAGGACATACTTCATCAGAGCTATCAGGACAGTTATCATGTCCATCACACCTCAGGCTAGCCGACACACATCCTCCACTGGCACACACATACTCGTTGATTGAACAAGAAGGAAGCACTGCAAAGAAGAGGCACACAAGATCAAACACATTTTTGACTTTAGCTTGACAGCTACAGAACAAATTACACTAAAAAACATAGGAATCCACTGGGACAGTTACATTGGTGTTCTAGATAAATAAATAAAAACAGCATCTAAATGAAGAAAAGAACTGTCTAAGATGGTAAAATGTTGCCTGCCCTAATAAAAGTTTTGAAACTGCCAAGCTGCTCACTGAGGGGCATAAACACCAATCAGCGAGAACATTAAAACCACCTGCCCTTGTATTGCCAAGACAGCTCTGACCTGTCAAGGGGTGTACTTCACAAAACCTCTGAAGGTGTGCTGTGTTATCTGGCACCAAGACCTGTCGCCATTCATCTGGTTGTCCTTCTTGGAGCACTTTTGGAATGTACTAACCACTGCAATCTGGGAACATCCCACAAGATCTGCTGTACTTGTTCATACACTGGCTAAGTCCACCCTCAAACTGACCCACAATATGCCATCTTTGAAAATCAGACAACTCTTTTGCTTCTGGAGTTTGCAGCATGGCTAGTTGCTATAAACATACATAATTAATATACTGTAATCTGAAATGAAAAATAATAATATATTAAACACCAGGTAGTGTCCGCATAGATAAAGCATAATGAGGGGGGTCTGTATGTATATCCACAGTGTATAGTATTAGCAAAGTGTCTACACTATTTATCAATCTTGGTGTAATTCAATATTCTAGCAAATAAAATGTGTCCTGCATCAAGTATCTCACTGCAATATCATGTCGTTCATTCATTAAATCAGTATGGTTTTATTCTTTTGGTGTATAGCAGAGTGTGGAAAAAAATCTCCTTTGATGCCCCTCACCATAGCTAACAGACACCCATTAAAGCCTGCATCAGTTACATCAAGGCACCAGTTAGTGTCTGTTAGGTGTTTGTGTACTCACTGTTTTAATTTGATGAAAGATAAATGCTCATGAGACAACAGGCTTTTAACACATTTGCTGCTCACTGCTTCTCTACAGTGCAAACAGTGAAGAGCGTAGCCAATTTGCATATAATGCATATCCCATTACGCATGATATCTACTGGCAAAGTCAACACCTTCTCTAAAAATGTATCTTCCCTGAGTGGGAGTATGAAATGACAGGGGTGTTCATTTTATGGAATTCTGTCAATTTCCTGTTACATTTTGAAATACCCTCAGAGATATTGACTGTTGCTATGGAGAGGTTCTGATCACAGACCTTGGAAAACTATGTCCAATCATTTCATTCTACAGAAATTTTGTTGCTTTAATAATCGTATGGAAGATTTTTCCAATATTAATTTTAGATGTTTATTTTAAACTGAATTATAATGCTAAGTAGGCTAATTAAAGAAGGCTACTGAGCTTACATTGATTATGGGTACAGTTCCATCTGTAGAATCTAACAGACTGTTTTTTTTGCAAAGGCAATAAAATTATATTTAAAACAATTCAAAAACTAATATATATATATATATATATACTCAGCAAAAAAAGAAACGTCCCTTTTTCAGGACTGTGTATTTCAACAATAATGTT
>JAQMCW010000034.1:10218454-10229855 GCA_030068335.1 Chrysichthys cranchii
TTATTTCAGTGACCATTGTGGGTTTTTCTTTCTTTAACAGAAGGGTACCAACAATTTTGTCCACGTCTGTATATTGTCATTCTATATAAACATAAAGACAGCCTTTTTATGTGTAGGTGCATCAAAGCATCAAAACCTTCAACCGCAAATGTATAATAACATAAGGTGTTTAGTGGGATTGAGGTCAAGGCTGTGTGTAGGTCCCTCAGCTTCTTCTACTCTAACGTTGGCAACCCATGTCTTTATGGAGCTGGCTTTGTGCACAGGGGCATAGTCATGTTGTAACACACTTGGGCCTTTTAAACAGAATTACTGTGAAATTGTATTTTTACAGAATACAGAGATGTCCTATACAAGTTTGTGCCTCCAACTTTGTGACAATAGTTTGGAGAAGACTTATAATATGGGTGTGATGGTCAGGTGTCCACATACCTTTGGCCATATAGTGTAAACATTTCTACAAAAGCCTTTAATTCCTAACATCTATCATGCAAAAGATGAGCCGGATTGTCTAGTTATTCAACTATTCATCTTAATTATGTGATAACTTGTGTAAATCTGAATGGCTATAAGTGGTTACCCTCTGAGAACTCTGAAACCTTTAACCTTCCGGTGTTTTTAAGCTTAAATTTTACATCAGGAAGGGGAATACATGATCCTGTCATTTGAGAAAACAACTAATTCTACTAGCTGCAAGCATATTACAAGAGAGTATAAGTGCTCTCCATATTTTTCCTCTAAGGGCTTTACATTTGTCTGTGGGTGGGATAATTGTCCACAACAAACTATTTCTATGTAACAATGAGCACCATTATTTGAGTAAAGCAATCTTGGAAACACTGCAAGATAAAACATTATTCTGGCATGTGTTGAAGTGGTGATATGGCTCAGTAAGTGAAGGGTTAGAGGTTTGAACCCCAGCCTCTGAGAGAAGTAACTGAGAGCTGGCAGTTGGAGGATTACTGCTGTCAAAATCCTAATTCAACTTTCCACTGTTTTGCCCTTGAGCAATATACTTGAACTGCTCTATAGCTGACCTTTCTCTGTTTCTTTAAGTGCCTGGAGAGGATGTTGGACGCCAAAGAAAGAGCACAGTTATTTCCTCAAAGTTACACTGCCTTAAATGAATTGCCTAATTTGTCATTGTGATCTGAACAGAAGTGCCAACTCGTGCCAGAAAAAAGAAAACGAAAAGAAAACAGATTTACAAATAAGGGAAGGTGCTCGGTTCCCTGAGTAATTGATGATTGGTTTAATGAGTTAATCGCCAATGCATCTTAAATTTCTCCACCACCCCGGAACCAAACAGAGACAACCTTGTTTCTTTAGGACCACCCAAAATGCAACTGCTGTGCTGTCACCTGCATAAACAAACTGCACCAGTGTGAAAGAACTCAATAGTCTTCAGTTCCTAAATGTTCTGGGAAAACTTTGAGGATTCAAAAGCTTACATATAGTTTTCAGTATTTACATCTGAATCAGGTTTTGCAATCAAAGCTGGTCTCGAGAGATAGACACTAATCTCTCTCCCCATATGAGAAATCAAACCCTGGCAAGAAACCAGTGAAGAAATATGCCATGCTTACCACACTGGAACTCATCAGCTCCATCCTCACAGTCCTTCTGGCCATCGCAGAGCCAGACGCTTGAAATGCAGTTTCCACTGGGGCAGGCAAAGTGGCCCTCCTCACACCTGGGCCCATAGGATACTGGGATATCCCAACACAGAAGAGAAAATTTTGAATTGGTTATGAGAATGAGCCATGAACATTGCTTTGCTTTGCCATATGGGATGTTCAGTGATTGTTCTGGTCATTATCTCTCCCTTGGTAGATGCGGCATTGCAAAAGCTTAATGAAACACCAGCTGTTTTTCATTTGCAGCCAAATAAATGAAAATAACTCCCTATTACACAATCCTGTCTGCAGGTACATCTTATCCATATTAAAAGCATTTCACTGACTGCATCTCTATAGAAACTGATAAACGCTCTTCTAGTTCTCTCTTCTTTCCAGTGTGACTGACACACAATAAACACTGAACTCAGAGTCACGGCATCTGTGTCTCAGTGCATCTGAAGTAAGCACTATGAAAGTGTTTCAAATCCTCCTGTCCTTGATGAGCAGTGACAATTACTAGACATTATTCACCCCTTTAAGCACCTTTGGTGATTGCTGAAGCGTGACAAGAAAGACAGGGGCTTGTCTCTGCTTCATTACACTCCTCATAAACAGTGTTTTGACAAAATTAATTTGGTTTTAATAGAACCTGACTTACTCAAGCTGTAGAGCACAGAGAGAAAAGAATTACCCTGACAGTTCATCTCATCTGCATAATCCCCGCAGTCGTTGGCTCCATCACATACCCAGGAAGGATGAACACACAAAGATGTGGAGTTGCAACTGATGAAACCTTTTTCCGCGACCCCCATTTTGTAGAACTCGGAGCAATCAGTACTGCCTGAGAAAACAGTGCAATTTGTTAAGGATTGTTCTTACCGACCAATGGCCACATATCTCTAAGGTCTCTAAACACAAAAGGCAAACTTACACTGTAAACTGCTAGCAACAAGTTATCAACATACAGTTGTGCTCATGAATTTATATACCCTGATAAAATCTGTGAAATATTGGCCGTTTTTTTTTTTTGTTTTTTTTTTAGAAAATATGATTGACCATGCCCAAAATTTTCTCTTTCATTCAGAGTTAGTGTTTGGGCAAAGTCCCTTATTAGCACACAATTGTATTTGTCTTTTTTTTTAATCGTAATGACAAGTGGAAGCACTGAAATGGCCTTTAGTTTACATACCCTTGAAGTTTTGGGTTGATAATATACACACAAATTGACATACACAGGTCCATTGTATATTAAGGGTAATTGTTCACACCTGTGACTTGTATGCTTGTAATTAGTGCCTGTGTATAAAAAGACCTTGAGATTCTGGGCTCTTGACAGTCACCTGCACATTTCAGCCATGGGGAAAGCAAAACGACTGTCAAAGGACCTGCGAGAGAAGGATGTTCAACTTTATAAAAGAGGAAAAGGATTAAAAAAAAAAGATATCCAAGGAGTTGAGAATGCCAATCAGCAGTGTTCAGACTCTCATTAAGAAGTAGAAATTGAGGGGTTCTGTTGACACTAAGCCACGGTCAGGTAGACCACCAAAAATTTCAGCCAGAACTGCCAGGAGAATTGTTCAGGATGCAGAGAAAAAGCCAAAAATAACATCCAGGTTTCTCTACAGAAAAGTGGTGTGGATGTTTCAAGATGCACAATAGGCAGCACTTGAAGAAAAATGGGCTGCATGGTCGAGTTGCCAGAAGAAAGTCATTACTGCGCAAATGTCACAAAATAGGCTGCTTGAAATATGCAAAACAGCACCTAGACAAGCATCAGAACTTCTGGAAAAAAAGTCATTTGGAGTGAGGAGACCAAAATTGAACTTTATGCTCACAACCATAGATGCTATGTTTGTAGAGGAGCTAACAAGGCCTATGATGAAAAGTACACCATCCCTACTGTGAAGCATGGAGGTGGATCTGTGATGTCTAGGGGTGGGGTGAGCTACAGTGGCACAAGGAATTTGGTCAGAGTTGATGGCAAGATGAATGCATTATGTTATCAGAGAATACTGGGAGACAAATTGCACTCAGCAGCCCAGAAACCCACAAGCTGCACCTGGGACACACTTGGACTTTCCAACATGACAATGGTCTCAAACACAAGGCCAAAACAACCCATCATTGGCTACAGCAGAAAATAGTTAAGGTTCTGGAGTGGTCATCACAGTCTCCTGACCTCAATATCATT
Source organism: Chrysichthys cranchii (assembly GCA_030068335.1). Classification (NCBI taxonomy): domain Eukaryota; kingdom Metazoa; phylum Chordata; class Actinopteri; order Siluriformes; family Claroteidae; genus Chrysichthys; species Chrysichthys cranchii. Next base: position 10,222,265 of record JAQMCW010000034.1, read on the forward strand.
GAGCCACTTTGGGGAGATCTCAAATGTGCAGCTCATGCAAGACAGGCCAGGAAATTACAGGAACTGGAGGCTTTTTGGCAAGAAGAATGGGCAGCTTTACCATCTGAGAAAATTAAGTCCCTCATCCACAACTATCACAAAAGACTAGAAGCCATCATTGAGGCTAAAGGGGGGAATATACAGTACTGAGAACTGAGGGTTTGCAAACTTTTGAACAGGGACCATCTCAGTATTTTTTAAATTATGTTTTCTTTAATGATTGTTATTTTGAGATGTCTCATGGTTTAATTTGAATCCCATTAAAAATAAGAGATGTGTTTTGCCTGATTACTCATGTTTTCATTACAGAATGGTACACATTTTACGATTTCTTTCAGTGTATGTAAATTTATTAGCACAACTGTGTATGCAAATATTTTACATGCAGAGAGCATACATGAAGTGCAAACATGTCATTATAACTATCTAAAATGCTATTATAAATCACAACTTGCATTTTTTTGCATTATGTGCCCCAATTCATTATATATATATATATATATATATGGAAAATGAGCTAATACAGGATCTAGTCTAAGAGTTAAAAAAAACATAAAATCACTTTAACAGTAAATGTAAAGCTTTTCAAAGTGTCAATGAAGTAGGCTGAATAGTTACTGGATCTGTAGACAATTTGGGTTAAAAATTATGCATACAGGGTCAAAAATATACATACAGCACATCTACTATTGGGTTAACCCATGGTAAAGGATTTCACCTTGACCAGACACTTTTGGTAGTCATCAACCTTCTTCTGGCAAAATTCTGGTTGGATATTTCATCGCTCTTCTTGGCAGAATTGCTAGGGTTCAGCTAAATCTGTTTGTTTCCCGACACTGACCTGACTTTTAAGCATGGCCCACATATTTTTGATAGGGTTGAGGTCAGGAATTGTATTAACCTTAATGTTAGCCTGCTTAATCCATTACACAACCAGCTGTGATGTATGATAAAAGGTCATTGTCCTGTTGGAAGACCCAATTGTGTCCAAGTTTCAACCATCTAGGTGATGGTTTGACGTTATGCTGAAGCATTCTGAGCTTCTTCATTCTCCCATCCACTCTGTGCAATGCACTAGTTCCCCTGTGAGCAAAACAGCCCCAGAGCATGATGCTTCCACCACCATGCTTAACAGTCGGCATAGTGTTCCTCTGTTCCTCTGGTCATTGTGGCCAAACAACTCAATCTTTAACTCATCTGGCCATAAAACCTTCATCTAGAAGGCCGTTTTCATTGTTCATGTGGTCAGCTGCAAATTTTAGTTGAGCTTGAAAGTGTTGATGTTGGAGCTTCCAGTTCATAGCAGGCCTGTGCCATGATGGTTTCTGGGTTGGTCCTGACCATCCAAACCAATTTCATCTCAGCTGAGAGTGACAGCTTGGATATTCTTCCAGCAAAGTGTCTTGGCAAAGTGGCTACACCTCCCAATAACATGAACTGATGATCTTGGAATCTTGGAGTTGTTTATAAATGGCTCGATGAGACATTCCTAAGTTGTGGAAATGTATGATCCTCTTTCTCAGATCTGCACTGAACTCCTTGGACTTTCCCATTGTACTGTACATTGCCCAAGCCAATAAATGCAGTCAAATAAACCCTTTTTATGTTGCCACAGAGAAGCTACCAGGTGTAGTCAATCATGATCGCTAACAGTATATTAAGAGGCCTTGGGACATTAAAAGACATTTTGGAACTTTCAGCATCATTGAATTAATAATCAAAGTGGGTGTATGTTTATTTTTGACCCTGTGATGAGTTTTTTCTATTAAAGATGTACAATCATTCTGCATGAGAAAAAGAAGTCATGGGAAGCCCAATATTGCCATGTGTCTGTGTCTGTAAACTTCTGACTGCAACTGTATATATTAAGCTTATTATGTAATGCATTAATTATTTACTATGTATAACATATCTCTGAATTATGCTTCTAATCTTATCTCTAATCCTATCATTACTATTTGATCTTTTTATGTCAAAATGTCATTGCATAATTTAATCCCATAAAATTATATTGTTTCTCATGGATGTACTGTGCTTCAGCTATACACTCAAACAAACAAACAGATATATAATATATATTTTATTACTAAAATGACCAAAAATGGATACAGTGGACTCTCGGCTCATGAACGCATTGGATGGTGAACAAATCAAAGTGCGACCGATACTAACAGATTTTGTACCGACCGATGAACAAATCCTTGACTGATGTACAGACATATACATTCAGCCAACCCACACTTCGCGGCACAAACATTCAGGTCCGGTCAAGCACTCGTGGTTTTTTTGTAGTCTTTCTATGCATTTTTGCTCTATAAGCCTTCATTATAGATCCCAAGGTAGGAAACAGTACTGAGGGTAAGAAGCCTAAGCATATAACAGTTGAAATAAAGAAAGAAATAACCGCAAAACATGAGAACCGCCACCATATCCCTCCGCCACCGTCCACCTATGCCAGCAACTACACATCCACCGCAAAGGTAACGTGCCTTAAAATCATGTTTATTTAATTTATATTTATTTTTCTATAATTAAGGTTATTTGAATTTTATTCTATGTTTTATTGCCACACATAAACCCATAATATTCTTTTAAAACATGTTTCTGAGGGGATGAAAAACGTTCATTGTATTTACATTAATTTCAATGGAAAAAATGATTCAGGGTCGCAAACAAATCGGGTCACGGACAGTCTCAGAACGAATTAAGTTCGCGAGTGGAGGGTCCACTGTATTCTGTGTTTTGGAATGAAAGTGATATGCAGACAAACAGTTCTTTGAGCACTATTTTCTTACTGCAGTTCTTTTCATCAGACGCATCAGCACAGTCGATGACCTGGTTGCACCAAGAGGATATTGGTATGCAAGTTCCATCTTGGCATGATGACTCAGAGGCAGAGCATGTGAAATCTGGAATAGCAATATTTTACTTATATACAGAAGACTCTTTATTTCTAGAAACAAACTAAATGCTGGGACCTGCAATTACAGTGGAGCATGTATTACTGCCTGACTGTGCAGTGAAAATGCAATGGGTTTTCCATTACACCATAGATACCACACAAACCTAGAACATTTGCACAGCATGAAAGAGCAATATACTATTATTGTTTTTTATGTATAATGCAAACAATGCACAAATACGCATAAACAATTACACTACATTTCAACTAGGTTTTATATGAAGGAGAATTCAAAAGTAAAGGCAACTTTTAAATTATGCGATAACCCAGAGAGCAAAAGACAAAGCATGGAGTGGAGACATCCATCTTCTCCAGTGAAAAAGAAATTTAAATATCAGTCCTCCCCCAAGAAAATCATATTAATGGTTTTTGGGACATCAAGGGGTCTATTCTGGCATATTTCCAAGTGAATGGGAAAACAGTGTAAATTATTGTGTGTTGCTGTGAAATTAACTTAAACCTGCAATATGCAGCAAAAGAAGAGGAATGCTGTCCAAAACAGTCTTGCTGCACCATGACAGTGTCAGAAGTGTAGGGTGTGGGTAGCCACATGCGCAGGTAGGAGGCTGAAGTGAAATCCATACTGGGGTTTAATAGGGTATCCAGGCAGAGGTACAGAGAAATGGCAGGCATTATCAAGGTCAAAAAACATAAATGGGTCAGGCGGTCAGCGAACAGACAAAACCAGGAGATCCAAAATTACAAAGACAAAAGCCAAGGCAAAAGGGTCAAAACCAGAAAATACAGACACGAGAAAACAGGCTTGGCAATAGTGCAGGGAAAGGCAAACTAAAGCTTCGCGAGGTTAATGTGCCTGAGCGTGTCTGTGTATAGTCTGTGACATTAGTCCAAATGCAAAACACCTGTGGGAACCCACATGATGCACCAGCAAGGGGCAAATCCCCGCGCATGTGCCACTGGCGCTGCGGCAGAGTGTTCCTCCGGAATGCACCGCTATCGTGAATACCCGAAATAGGTGTGTTAACAGGGGGCTCCACATGGGCAGATTCATGACAGACAATGCATGTCCTCATACAGCAGCAGCGACAACAGAGACAATACAGTGGTTCGTCCAATGAAGGTGGTGCTGCACGGTCACAGATTTACCTCTGATGATGCTCACCTGGCTTCAGAAGCAGCTGAAATAAATTCCCCTCTGTGTGAATACAGAAGCTACATGAACGACATAACAAATGTATCGTCCTGCATGGGAACTATGTGGAAAAATGATATGTTCAATGTCTCATCGTTCTTCTGTTAAAGTCGTTAAGTGCACTTTGCCTTTACTTTTTGATTCCACTTCATACATTTTGTCACCCTTGCCTTTTTGGCAAATAATGTGTAAAAATAGCTTTTATACATTTTAAACGAGTCGGAATACTATAAATTCAATTTAGTTTGATTAGAGAAACTAGATTGTCATTTGTTATTTCACTCATCTGCAGTAAATGGCCAGTGCTTACGTGCCACATATCGATCAATCAATGATGACTTTAATGCTTTTTAAAAAAAAAAAAAAAAAAAACATCATTGCTTGTATATTTTTGACAGTAGAACATACAATAGAGGCAGCAGATGAGAACAGACCTGCCCGGGGCAATCAGAAAAAAATACCATCATCAAAAAGTATTCTGAGCTAAACTTTCAAGAACCTTCCAAGATGTAGTGGGAAAACAAATCTCCAAAGGCTGGGGCAAACTACTGGAAAAACGCTGCGTACCCTCCAACATCCAAAGAGCTGACCTTTAGAGATCTAGGACAACCTGTACCATATACCAAACACTAAACTGAGAAGGCCTTTATCAGTGTGGACCAAAGAGGAACACATTAGACACCCAAATGTACCTAGAGAAACCACAACCCTTCTAGACAACATGTTCTGCAGATTGAAAGAACCATAATAGAGCTATTCAGCAGTGCAGCCCTGTGATATTTTCAGACACAAATAAAATCAAGATGTAGCATAACTATATATGGTGGAGCTTCCATAATATTGAGAGGATGCATTACTGCTATTATGGGTGCTAGAGGTGTGAAAGTTTATGACTCATAAAATCAGAAGATTACCAGAGCATTTTCAAGCAAAATGTGCCCAGTGTCAGCAGATTATGTACTGGACAAATATCATGGGCCCTAGAGTGGGACAATGACCCAAACACACATCCAAAAGCACAAAAGGAAGAGGAAAAAGGGAAAAGGGACAGTGTTAAATTCATTCCTGCTCTCAATCCAATTTAAACCCTTTGGAAAGAACAGAAGTCTGCTGTCAATAAAAGAAACCCTCCAAATATTGAAGATTTAGGATGTATTGGAGTGGAAAGAAAAGCCCATGAAGCTTATAGACAGCTTTGTGTCCTTCTATGAATAGAGACATTTATGTTGTTTGACTCAGGATATACACTTAATATATTGCGATCAAAAGTTTCCAATTCATTTTTATATGATAGACCTGAAATGCAAAGGTGCCAAGATATATTAACAGAACTCTAGAGCAACTAAAATCATATAATTATTCGTATAAAAAGTGGGAAGATCGTGTTGTTATATTGAACCTCATACTCACTATTACAAAAAGCTTCATCTGAGTTGTCCCCACAGTCATCAATTCCATCACAAAAGTGACTATTTGATACACAGCGTCTGTTGTAGCAAGGTCTGTAGCCCTTTCTGCAGCTCCTGTTATCTAGCAGTGTGATGAGAAAGGGAATCTTTTACACTGTGAAAACATGACCTTCACACACAGTCCTTTATTTGCTTCTTCCTTTTTAAAAAAATGTTCTTTTGTTGCCCTGGTTGCAAGTTTTAAAATCTCATGCTCACTTTATTTAATGTGGTGGAGGTTGAATTTAACTCTGTTTGTGATGGGGAAGCTCACCAACACCGAAGAGACAAAATCACTCACCACAATATTGCATTTTCTCATCCGACTTGTCTTTGCAGTGAGCTATTCCATCGCAGGTAAGCTGGTAATCGATGCACTCCCCGTTTCCACACTCAAACTCTCTGTGGATGCTGCAAGTGGAGTTTTCAGCTACAGAAATATAACAGAAAATGTTGTCCAGTCAAGCATCTGCATGTTACTTCTCATTAACCCAGGATCATGAAATATTCAAATAAAGGTAATAGGATCATAAAGAATGCAGAATTCTCCTCTATAAATAGGAGAATGTGAAATTACACCTCATTATGAATTACATGCCATGTAAAATATAGTTTGGTCAGAAACGGCATTCTTACAATATCCTGCTTATGGAAAGTGAAGTTAATCAGCAAAGACATGTTTTGTGTCTTCATATTTACATCTTTAGTTTTGCACTGGAGCTCTGAGACTTATAATATATAATTACATTAGTGTCCTGTAACTAGAGTATACAGTGGTTTTAGCCGACAGGTTAACATCAAAGATACAAAATAGCACCTCAATAATTAGCCTTGCCTCAAACTGTGTTGAGATGTTGTGTACTTAATAGTTTAGTAGTCTAACTTGTTGATTTTCAACAGTGTATGGCGTAGTGTTATTTATTACAATGAATTGATTGGTGGTGATTGCTTTAAGGCTACATGGGAAGCCCAGCGGGGCAGCACGGTAGTGTGGTGATTAGCACTGTTGCCTCACAGCAAGAAAATCCTGGGTTTTATCCTCGGGGTTGACCTGGGCACCATTCTATGTGGAGTTCGCATGTTATCCCTGTGTCCACGCGGGTTTCCTCCGGGTACTCCGGTTTCCTCCCACAGTCCAAAGACATGCGCAGAGGGGATTAAGCTAATCGGCTACTCTAAATTGTCCGTAGGTATGAATGTGAATGTGAATGTCTCTGTGTGTTGCCCTGCGATGGACTGGTGACTTCTCCAGGGTGTACCCCACCTCTCGCCTGAAGTCAACTGGAATTGGCTCAGCTTCCCCCCGCCGACCCTGAACAGGATTAAGTGGCAGAAGATGAGTGGGTGAGGGAAGCCTGGTTTACCCTAAAATTTAATTAAAACGCTGCAATGACACCTTTACCAAAATGTATATATTAGTCATCAGTCTTCATGCAATTCAATATTTTAATCCATTTTATTAAGTATCACTGCAATATCATGCTGTTCGTATATTAAACTCAAACTGTCCGCAGCATGAAGGAAAATCTCCTTTGAAGCCTCCAGCACACAGCTAACACACACCCATTGAAGCTTGTGTGTCTATTAGTGTCTATGAAGTGTTTGTGTATTCACTGTTTTAATAAGCACTCATCGGACAACGAGATTTTATCACGTCATTTTGAGTCCCTTCTTATGATGATTGGGAGATGTGTCAAACCTTGTAACCAACATCCAATAAGTAAATCAGAAATGAAAATGACTGTAAATCTTAAAAATGAACAAATCAAATTTGGAACCTGCAGTGGTGGTATTATTTGCAAATATTGAAAATAAATCATAAGTATAAGGTTATACTTAATTATTTATATTCATGGTGTTTATAAATCTAACTAGCTAGCAGTCACATTCTGCTTTCAGCTAGCAGTTTAGCTGTATATATACAGACGTGGACAAAATTGTTGGTACCCTTCTGTTAAAGAAAGAAAAACCCACAATGGTCACTGAAAT
>JAQMCW010000034.1:10238960-10254836 GCA_030068335.1 Chrysichthys cranchii
AAGAAAGTTTTTATAAATGTTTATTTACATACTTTAATGTGCGTGTCATGCTTCTTGCGTCAAGTGCCAAAAACTACTAATGTCTTCTTCTGTGCATTGATCTGTTGCGTCTTTCACATTTTAGCGCCCCCTGATGGCAGTTAACGAAGAAAAATCTATAGATAAGCCACAGTGGTGTATAAACCGCAGGGTTCAAAGCGTGGGAAAAAAGTAGCGGCTTATAGTCCGGAAATTACGGTACTCCTACAGAATAAATGCATTTTTTCCAACTGTACAGAAGTTTCTGAAGTGAAACCAAACCTTCTCCTCTCCACTGTAACCCTACTTAACCTGGTCAAATTAATGTAGCTAACTAATGCAGTTGACTTAAAACAGTCTTAGTTTAAAATCAAAGCGCTCTTTCTCATGCCAGTAATTCTGCTGAGATATTTACAGGATCAGCACGCACAAAAAAAACCAACAATTTATACTCAATCTGGAAACAACAATACTGATGCATATCTAAGTAATATAGTATTAAGCATTTTATCCAGTTAGAAGTAAAGCAATTAATCATTACCCAATGGTTTCCCATATTATTTAAGCGATTTTAAGCATTAATTACTTAATTAATTAATTAAGTAAGTAGGTAAGTAATGGATTATATATAGAGTAATGTGAACTATACAATCCTTAACAACTGTTAACTGGTTTTATATTACACACACACACACACACACACACACACACACACACAAACACAAAACACTAAAGAAAAATAATGTAATAATGTATCCTCCAATGATGAACTTTAATGACTTAAAATGTTAGGAAATGAAAATGCAGTAAAATATTAATTAACATTATTATATCCAACATGTTGTCACAAACATGCATTCAGCCGTCTTAATTACTGCTTTATCCTCACTTTATCATCACTGGACACCTATTTCTGTCCAGCTGCTGGAAGAAACGCAGCCATATGAATCACTCAAGGTTAATGAGAACCTTATGTCGACTGGAAAAAAAGTAGGACTTATAGAGCAATTCATGCAAACCACCTTGTTTACATTGTAATTAGGGGAATCTTTTTTATGCAGATGAGAACATGTGCTTCAACAGGCTCATTAGGCCAATAATTGGTAATAAAGCATCGTCAGGCGCTGAACTTGTTTCCTGTGCGCCACATCAGAAACAGCTATTGATTGCTATACAAGGATGTCTCCTGTGCTGTATATTTTACATAGAGAAATCGATAAGCATGACAGTGAGAAGCTTAAAATGCATCACCCTCTCTTCCCTCCCTATTTATGTTATAGTTTTGAGAAGGGTGGAAACAAGGCAAGATATTTTAATCCATCAATAGTGGGCACAAGGAGAGAGATGCAATGTTGTAAACATCATTTCTGACAGTTAAATTGCCCCCATTTAGTTGAAGAAAAATGGAGGTGGCCATTATAACACTCTTACTGGGTGTAGCATGCAGTGGGACCCAGCAATACATCATGCGACCTGACACTTAAGCCTTCCAGCAAATGGCTTTTCACAAATGGTTGCTAACAGGCAGGTTTGGATATGGTAGCAGAATATTTAACAATATGCAGGTCAGTGCATATTGACAAGTCGACATCATGATAAAAACAGATTTCATGTCCATGCGCACTTCCTGCTACTCGCCAGCTGTCCTTTGGGAAATTCATAATTTCATGTGTGAGCGACAGAATTATAGCATTTAGACCACAAGAGACCTAAATAGTAGGTAGTGTTAAACGTTGGCCACAGGACATGCCAGCTTCCCCACGCAGCACACAGCGATAAATAATGAATGCTAAACTTACTGTCAACTATGATCTGCCTCCCAGACCAGTCGTCGTTAACCATCTGAATATTCCCATAATGGATATCACTGAAGAAGATGCGGTTGTGGTCAGAGGTTTGCTGACGATAGTCAAAGGCCAGAGCTATAATGTTTTTGAAAAACTCAGGCTTTTCGAATGGTTGGAGGGGAGAATTGAGGTCACTTTCATCCGAGAGGTGGATGCTTTTCAAGATGGTCCTTTCGGAGTAGAGTAGGTAACCTTCGTATCTCTGGCAGGCGAAGCCATCTTCAGCCAGGTAGCCGTGAGCACACGAGCACGTCCTCCTGCCGCTGCCCAGGTGAAAACAGAGCTGCTGACAGCCACCGTTACTCCTAGCACAGGGGTTTGTGCCTAGAGAAGACAAACGCATGCCTTAATAAATGTTAGGAAAATGAATGACTTTATGCTAATAAAGAAACAAACAACCAAACAAATAAAGAACCATTAAAATGCCTTGTATTCAGGAAATTTATTTTTACATTTGAGCTAAAAAAAATTTACGTTATTATTTCCACCATTAAGGTCTATCATGAACATGGGTTATTGCATGTCTCTTATGTGTCCTCTGGGTTCTCCAGTTTCTTCCCAAATACATGTCATTAGTTCGATTGGCTAAACCAGCTCAACCCAAGGTGTGAGTGTGCTTGTGTTTGTATATGCATGGTGCTCTGTGGTGGACTGCCTCATGCCCAGTGTTCCCAGGATAGCAATAGGGATCCGGCATGACACAGACCAGGATAAAGCTTTTCCTAAAGATGAATCATTTGATTACATTTTAGGCAACTGGCTCAATTTCTGTAAAACTGAAAATCTTTTCCTATCACAGGTGGTTTAAACAAGATGGTAATGCACTACCAGTTATCTTAAAGACATTTTTAATAAAGGATTATAGATAGAATCTGTTTCAAAGGTTAATGGTGAAGTTAATGCCCATGTGTTATGCTGTAGCTGAATTTATAAAGTACTTTTTACTGAAATTGATCTTTCATTTAAGAATTTGGGAGAAGAAGCCAGTAAATGCTTGGCCTATGATGAAGCTTTATCCAGGAGGCTTACCTAAATGTTCCCAAAACTTTTAGAAAAGCCTCCTGGATAACGCTTCGTCATGAGCCTGGTTGAGAACGTTCCAGGCAGGAGTGTTTCATCAAGAAAAGAATTTAAAATACAAAATACCGGTAGTTTTGATTTGTTTAGCACTTTTCTTGGACACTGCCCACGTGGGCCACAGTTCCCATAATTTCACTACATTATTTCATAGTGGTAAAAAAAGAAAAACCTTCTAAGGCCAACTATGTTCAAAGATGACTGGTAGCGTGGGTGAATTAAAGGTCCCATTCTCACTATGCCTTATTCGCATTCATGTAGCTCTCACACATGCATACAAACTCAACATGTGAGATCTGGGGATCTATGCTGCTATTCAGATAAAAAATAAGATAGACTGCATATTTTATGTTCCAGTTATATTGCTACACAAAAAAAAAAAAAAATACAGGAATGAACGGAAAGCTGGTTTTAACGATGACACATTTATTAACAGCCATGAACACAGTAATCTAAAACTGTGTTGTGGAGCAATTTACTAAAGAAAGAGCTACAAAGAAAAAAAAGAAAAAAAAAAAACCATTAAGTTGAAACCTTAACCTTTCTCCCGGCCTCTATTAAAGATTTTCACATCCTTCAGGTTGACACCCAGACCACTCCTCATTGTCACAGCCTCGCTTGCATCATTCTTCAGCCCACGGCGAATGGAACCATTGGCATGAGCTCTGCCACAATCAAACAAAGCACAGCAGAAACAGGCAATGAAAACTGGCATCAGGATAATCAGTGGTACTTATACAATTAAAAGGGATGGAGCTTAATTAAAATCACAGGCCAGCTGTATCTGCAACACTAGGCGAGCTAAACCTCACCTTGAAATGAACATTTAGTAAGAGTTTACTAAATTTTCATGAAGTCAGGAATCACGCTGAGTGAATGTCAAAGCCTTATGCCAGGTCTCTCAGTGTCCTTGCATGGAAGAGGTTAAACCTCCAAGACTGTAGCAGCTGGCTTTATGGGCCACTTATGGAAAGCCTAGCATTTAGTAAAATAATAAATTACCTGTCAGACCAGTAGATGTAAGCCCCGAACACAGCCACAGAGAACAGGTCCACATTGGCGGCTGATAGTACAATTTCCCGGCTTTCCCCAGTCTCAAGGTTGATCCTCTCTATCTTGTCAGTTCGAGCGTCACACCAATATAATCTATTTTCCTGGAAAGCAATTTGAAAATGCACATCAGCGCATCTTCTTTTGTACAAGTCCATTTTATCATCAGCAGAAGAAGAGGAATGAGGAACAAGACTGGAAGTCCCAGGGAACATGATGGAGAAACATACAGAGAGGATAAGGGAGCGAGAGAGAGAGAGAGATGAAGCACTTTACCGTACCTCGTAGTCAATGGAAATTCCATTTGGCCAAGCGATGCCCGAACTAACAAGCGTGACCTGATCTGAACCATCCAGCCGTGCTCGGCCTATGCAAGGATTCTTCCCCCACTCGGTCCAAAATAAGTAGCTAATCAATGACAGATGAAGATGACATGAATTAATCATCAGTTATTTTAAGATTCTGGTAAATATTCATAAATATTAATATATGCATGGTGCTGAGGGAGAACCCAACTTTGGATGTCACGATGAGTAAATTCTGGAAAAAGATGAAAAATGCCTAAAAAATATTGTGAAATGGTTTTATGACATTTAAATGAAGAAGATGCCGAATGAATTCAAAAGAACAGAACTGACTGAATAATCCAGTAATTATTTCCCTACTACAGATCAGTGGAGTAAGATGGGGCTTATATTTTAATGCAAAAAGTGACTTTCATCTCAGGTGATGAGACAGAGGTTTACATTACATTACAGTCATTTGGCAGACGCCCTTAACCAGAGCGACTTATCTTATTTATACAACTAAGCAGTCGAGGGTTAAGGACCTTGCTCAAGGGCCCAGCAGTGGCAGCTTGGTGGTGCTTGGATTTGAACTCCCGACCGTCCGACGTCTTAACCGCCTGAGCTACCCCCTGCCCCCCAAGGTTTACGATGATGATGATGATGATGATGATGATGATGATGATGAAGAAAGTAACAATTCATTTCACAGTAATGTTGTTTTTCCCTACATGGTATTGCTTATTATTGATACTCAGTTGTATTTCCTAGTAAGACCTGACATTAACACAGTTGTAAATTAGCAGATTGCATTGGTGATATCAAATGCTGGCTGGATAAAAATGTCCCCCAATGAAATAAAAATAAAACACAAATCATTCGGTCCCATCTCCTCTACTGCTGAAATTTACACTCAGTTAAGTTCTTTATCAGCAACGATCCATAATAATGTCAGGAACCTCATTTCCGAGTCGTCATTATGCTTTGACGGACGAATTTCCATTGTATTTAAGTCCATTTTCTACCAATTGAGGCAAAAAGCTAAGTTGAAATCTTTTCTCTCCCAAAAGGACTTGGAAAGAGTTCTTCATGCATTTATCATATCTAGGCTTGATTACTGCAACTCCGTATATGTGGCTTTGGCCTAATCTGTGCTATCTTGCCTTCAAGCTCGTTCATAACGCAGCAGCAGCTAGATTTTTAACTGGAACTAGGAAAAGGGAACACATTTCATCAGTGCTAGCCTCTCTCCACTGAAACTGAGTTTCAAATCTTGCTGTTTGTTTTTTAAACCTTGCATGGTCTTGTGCCCCAAAATATTTTCCGTCTCCTTCATCCCTACTCAGCATCAAGATCATTTAGGTCATCCAGCCAACTACTCCTCATAGTTCCAAGATCACAGTTGAAGTCTAGGGGTCACAGGGCTTTCTCAGATCTTCCTCTTCATATTAGGTCTTCTCTTTCTGTTGACAAAATTTCATATAAAGATCCATTTCTTTTTCTCTGGCCTTTTATTGCATGGCGTTGTATGTGTGGTGGCGGTTAAAGTTATTGTCAGAAATTTCATGGTTGGTTTATTTTGAGTGCAGTTTTTATCTTCATTGTTTATGCCTTATTGTTGTACAACACTTTGGGTCAGTTTTTATTGTTTAAAATATGCTTTACAAATAAATTTGACTTGGCGAATTCCCTAAGTAGTGTGCCGGGGGTCTTTTGGTGGAGTCAGAATGGAATCTTCAAATGCAATTTTCTTCTTTTTAACACTTAGGGGCTAAGCCAATTTTAAAACGCTATAACTTATGGGTGGTTAACATAGGTATAAAACAGAAATATCCTATATTTCAGATAAGAGAAAAAAAAACATACAGGAGAAATGATTGCAAAATGGCAACAAGATAGAGACATCATGAAAAACAAGATTGCTGTGTGATCACAGATCACTGACAGCAAGATTCTTGATGTACACAGTTCAGTTCACATTATTACAATAGTTTTGTTCTATATTGTAGACTAAACTGATGATCTCTCCTATAGATAATACACAGGTATTTAAACTTTAGGTTATTAAAAAAGAAAAAAATCAATGAACCAAACAAAATCTGAAGAATTCATAGCCTTGCTGACTCATTTTATGAACTGGTAAACATTTATGAACTGGAAAACATTTATGAACTGGAAAACGTAAGTTAAGAAGACTGTGTTTCTGGCATGAGCAGTTTAAAGTCATTAAATTCAATCTTCTTATGCAGACAAGGTCACTGTTATTTCACTTCCTGTTGATGCATATTTGAAAAATGCATTTTGACAGTACCACAAATATGAAAGACTGCTCGTTTTTTCAGTCTGCATTCAGCTCATCGGACCAAACCCTGAATTTCAAACAGATTCCTGTCAACTGAGAAACATCTTCAAAGGGCAAAGATTGTGAACCTGCCTGTTGCTACAAGGTCAGTGAGGGTGAGTTTTTGTAAGAAAATCAATGCGTTATCTTGGCTTGAAGGCTCTCTGGTACAGTGACGTACCCTCTCTGTGGATGCACTGCGATGGCTCTCGGCTGGTCCAGCCCCTCTGAGATCACCACAGAGCGGTACATGCCATTCAGCCGAGCAATTTCAATGAGGTTAAGGCCATGGTCTGTCCAGTAGAGATTCCCTTTATGGAGAAAATCAACAGAAAGTTGAAGTCTCTGATGGAGTAGCACTCAAAAGAAACACTTTACAACAATCACGGCCACTTTATGTAGAGTATAATAATACCAGCAATCCAGTCTACAGCAATGCCCTCCACTCTGCTGATGCCAGTGGTAATAACGTGTTCTCTCCATGTCTGGTCTCTCTTGGCCCTAGAGATACGGTTAAGGCCCATATCTGTCCAGTAGATTGTGTCATTACCTGTACACAGCAGACCATATTTCACCACATGAGCTGAAATCCTGAATGCAAGACGCTTCCCTTTTGTTTATGCTGCATCTTTTATAATTCCTTGCTATCGAACAGCAGGTGAACTGCATTTGTGTTAAAGAGTGTATGGTTATTTTTGTAATCCACTCAAAAAAACAGAACCCACCACCAAACTTGAATTGCTAATAGTGAACATGAGAGCCTACAACCGCACCTGATTTACATAAATCGTTGAATATGCTCGTCTCCAGAGTCAAATGCGGAATTTACTAGCACACAGTTCAGCTTCAATGTTTTCTCCACATAAATCTGTAACATGGTAGTGTTTTGTTTATTTTCTACAAACGCAGTCTTCTATAAATGCAGAGTTTAGATCCAGATAATGGATCTCGAACACACGACGCCAGCCAGCTGGAAGGAGAGCATCCGTTTCATACTTCAATAAGCTGCCTAATAATGGCATGCAAAAGCTATGCGAATGGATTCAGCTGTCATGGGCTGACCTGGGCTCAAGTTCAGTCTGCTTACCTGAGCTGAGCTGGAACGTGCTGCCCTTGTAGGGAAGGGATCAAGGGAGCAGTGAAGAGACAGTCTGACCATCTGTACACTGTGCCCTTTGGCTGAGGTCAGCACTTTTAGCTATGCCTCCTTGGTCACAGAAATTGGGGGCAGCACAGGACATGACCAGCCAGCTAAGTTCACATATTTGAGCTTTCATCACGTTATTTGTGAGAAGCCGTTCGGTTATGCACACAATACGCTCTTCATACACTTACGGAAACTAAAACTTTTGGTTTATTCAGTTGTTTCGCACAAGAGCCGCTTCTCTTACACGCGCTCATCGTGCCACTTGTCACTATTGCATTTTTATCAAAGCGGGTCAATCAGGTTGCATTTGAGCAGCAGCAAATTCACTTCAGAGCAGCCTTTTGGGGCTTTGAATAATGCAGAAACTCACAACATTTCCAGCACAACACTAGGTTCCTGCACAGCCATGCCTACTACACACAACCTCTGTTTGATGGATTGTCCAATATATTACAGCGAGTCCCTTGTGATGCTGGGTTTAGAAGATATGAAGGAACATTTATCTATGGTGCCTCCGGCATCAACTTACTTAACCTATCTCATCCGTTTATCTCTACAAAAGATGATATACCAGTGAATTTGATTGCCTTTATCCAGGTGCAAAAACGGAGCAGCTAATATTAGATCGCATGTCTGACAGTAAACAACATGGAAAGCGTGATGAATAGGAAGGGGTACATTTTCCAGATGTGAACAAACGCAGATCATAGAGCAAGGCAAGACAAGAATTCTGAGAGGGAAGTTACCACACAAAAGTACAGATAAAGGCTAAGGCAGAGACGGTACAGGAAGAGACAGAATGATGGATGTTTACCGGCATGGAAGTCCACTCCGACAGCAAACAAAGTGCCAGTGATGGGCATCAACGTCTCTGTATGATCTGTTGGGTCCAGAGAGATTCCCCGCATGCCCTCATGCACAGAGTACATTAGAAAAGCGCTCAGGCCTAGCATGAAACAAACACAGAAAAATATCAAGCTCCAGTGGATTATATCTGATGCTATTGCACAATAAAAAAAAATGTCTACAGTATTACAATCATCACGATGAGCACTGATTAGGACTTTTTGACCTTCATGCAATGTGTTTTTATATGTTTGGCTTACTGCAGTAAAGCCTGCACATATTTTGGTGCATTAATAGTGCTCAATCACTATAACCGTGTGTGTACCTTCACAGGAGAGGCGGTCGGCACGCAGGTTGTAGCCCACAGTGCACGCACAGCTGCGAGTATTCTCCGACGTAGGCAGACAGAGCTGAGAACAGCCGCCATTGTTCAACTGACAGGCGTTCCTCCCTGTACAATACAACACAACACCCACAAAATGGGATGCTTCGGTGGACGTTTCCCAACCTAGTGCCTTCAGTTTATAATAATGGCTGAATGACTGAAGAGAAACACGTAGGAAGCATGTACCCTGCTCCCGAGTGCTCCCGAGGTGATCACTCCTTAGCTGTCTCAGACAGTAATGAGACAGAGCAGAATATGAATAGAGAAGCTAACTGCTGCTTGAAAAGTTTAGGGGCTGAATAGATATACATCAGAGCTGCTTAATGGTCATTCTTTATTCAAGTGGACAGTTTAGTGGGATCCACGGCAACGTTGTTAATGGACCTGCCATTACCCTGAATTATTTGCCTAATAACTCAGAAAATGGAAAAGTGTTTCGCCGATAAATCTGCGGTGCACTTTTACATATTGAAAAAAGAAAGGGAGGATTTGTTATCAAACTTATTGTAATAGCCCACCCGTAAACTGTAAATGTTACTCATTGTAATCTGTGCGGGAATAAATCAACATCCAATTAAAACGCTTGGAAAAAAAACAGCCAGTCGTTAATTTTCATTTACATCCCATTTCACAGGCCATTCTAATTTACACGAACACACTTCAGACGCCTTTTCATAAACATATAGGATTCTTTTTTAAACACATCTCTTGGGAGCTCACCTTTCTGGCCCTCTCGGTCGTATACTTTCATGTGAACCACTCCGCTGGTCTTATTGCGCAGTGCCGTGAGGCTACGGCCGTCTCGCTTTGCCACTGTACCTAGCTGCGCCAGATCGTCGTCCGCCCACCACAGCTTGCCACCTGTTAAAGCATATGAATCTTTTATTGATCATGGGTGTAAGCTATTGTCATGCATGTATGCTCACTCCTTGAATACTGCACCCATGGGTCTGCTCCAATTCATTAGTAAATTATAACTACAACAGATAGGGCCGGGGCATTGTGCGTGTCCCCGTCTCTAGGAAAGTCAATGAAGCAGTGTTTAGAGCAGCCTGGCACAACGCCCTGGTCTGAGAAGAGGTCTCTCCATTCATAGAGCCGCCGGAGTGCGACCGATGTCAGAACATCACTGTAGATAGCGGTCTGTGTGTTGTTCCTACTCAGGCACAGTGTTCAACAATGGGCCACAGAGGTTGTTCTTGGCTTGGAGCCTGATCTGTGCCTGTGTGCTGCAGAGAAGCAGGCAGTGCTGACACACCAGGTGACCAGGGATATTAGAATAAAGGCTATAGAGTACAAATTCTCAGCAGTGTGGGAAAAAGGTGACCTTGCTTCTAGACACTTTGAAGAAGAAAAGAAAAAAAAAACATGCGAAAAGTAATCTGTGAAAAGATGCGCATTTCGGTGAATGCATATGAATGCATATCTCAGCATCACTAGTAACCTAAACATGCAAAAGTACTCTAAACACAGCTAAAATTGCGAATAAAGAAATGTCGATGAATATGTAGATGTCGTATATGGACTGCGCATATGCAGTTTACTCAGTCTGAATTCAGCTCTGATGTGTCTTCCCATTCTTTGTGGTTGAGAACACGGTAATTGCACACAGTTAGGACTAAAATAACCTGTGCAAGACTGAGGCTCAAGGTGGTCGTGTTCTGAGTGAAGCCTTTCATGGTTCTCTTGTAGTGAGAAAGCGATACAACTCTGAATCAACATGTTTGCAGGAAGTGAATCAAACAGGACAAGTATTTTGGGTTATTCAAGAATTTTTCTAAGATGGTGAGCTGCTAAACTTGATGCACAAACTGAGCCAAAGGACAGTGCTGAAGTGCTGCAGAAATGTGATGTGTTCAGGATATGTGGAGTGACGAGCACAAAGAGGAAATAAATGGTGGATGCATTTAAAAAAAAAAAAACAAAAAAAAACGCCTTAAACTTGTTATTTATATACTTATGTAAGCTGTTATTTAGCCCTAGCTCTGTGTTCTCTGTACTTGGATGCTTTCTGTGATATATATGGGAACTTAGCATATATTTGTTTTCCCTTTTCCATCACCATAATTCTGACCAATGAAAAAAATCATAAGTGGTTGGCGTTTTTTTGTCTTTTGAATCATTTAATTACATGCAATATGAAACTTTAAAAAAAAGCAAAAAAAAAGCAAAAATACTGAAAAGTATACATTTTATTTTGATTTGGACTGAGTAAATGATCTAACTGGTGTGGAATCTAAGGTTAACCCAAACATATGAATTCTTAATGCATTCTTTCACAATATATGAGGGGTTGGCACAATGATGCCGTGGCTAGTACTGTTACCGCACAGCATGAAGGTTCTGGGTTTGAACCTGCCAGCCAAGTGGGACTTTCTGTGTGGTGTTTGCATGTTCTCCCCATGTCTGTGTGGGTTTCCTCTGGTTTAATCCCAAAGACATGCAGATTAGCTCAACTGGCTACGCTAAATAGCCTGTAGGTGAGAACATAAGTGTGAATGGTTGTTCATCTACGTGTTAGCCCTGATTGGCGACTTGCACAGGGTCTACCCTGCCTCTTGCCCGAAGTCAGCTGGGATTGGCTTCAGCTTTCCAGCGATCCTGATGGACAGGTAGTATAGATGATGGATAGATATGAGACAGGGAAATGGGCAATAGAAGAATGACATATAACCTTTTCATAATTTGACAACACTTGTCACCATCATGTTATAGGAAAAAGAAATATTTGGTGTCGGGCAAGATACAGCTGATCCGTCCATAAATTATATACGCACTGTGAAACTTACACTAGGCTTGATAACTTTTATACGTCTCAAACATGGAATAGAAAGATAGATAGAGTTTACATAGGAGGATAATGCTAGAATATGGAATTCATACTCTGGCAAAATTATTCAAGATGTAGGTCTAACGATTAAGATATAAACTGGCATCCAGCTGTGATTGTATAATTGTGCAGAATTACATGAACATGGTGACACACCAATAGGCATCAAAATGTTTGAGACTCCAAATATCATGCTTGGGTTACCAGGACTGACAGTGAACATTTGCAGGCATCCATATTGGCGGATGGCTCACGGCACAGCTCATCAACAACAATTTCCGCTTTAAGCATTTGATCTGATTACAGATGAGGAGAAGTCACGTGAGCTGAACGAGAGCTCTCACTACATCTAACACTAAATCTTGCGAAAGCTTCCGGGGAGGGAACAAACAAGCCTTATTTCAATAAATTCAAATAGAAATTCTCGAATTCTTTCAGTCTCCTTGCTCCTTCACTTCCTCTTCATGGGCTTTTTATGAACGAAAATGGGCATTAGGCAAACAACCAGTATTTACTGCATATTAACTCCACTTTAGGCAGGAGATTTGTAAATAGTAGATTCCCTCTGCACCTCAACACTCTGATTTTTCCTGTCTGTCATCACTTTCTGCTGTGCTCTTCTTGACCAGCAAATAGACATTTGTATGGCAGGTGAATACCATCAGATAGCATTTTTTACAGCTCTGCAGATGAAACAGCTTTATAGGGGCATAAACTGATAACATGACATGATGGTTAACCTTGGTAAATCTGTTCGATTAAGGCACCCTCGCTGGGAGAGAGATGGCAAAGATACAGGGCAAAGATCTTAGATCACAATCTCGTTTAATCTTCACAGGGTGTTGGCTCAGGACACCCAGACGCAGTGTTCCAAATAGCTAATCGATTGCGCTGATTCTGAAAATCAGAGAGCTAGGAAGGAGTTGTTTGTTCCATAGCAGTTCAATACCTTTGATTAACCTTGAATGAGCAAAGTCGTAACTACAGAATCCTAACAGCTTTATTTTTTATCACTTCAAGCAGGTAATTAACAAATGAGAGATCAATACGGTCGAAAGCAGCATCGTACATTGCAATGAGTCTCTGCTGCATGCTGTCATATGTTTGATGAAACATCACCTGTTCACCTGCATTGCCTTTCCCTGTGTATATGGGAGAATAAGAAGTCTTAACACTTTATTGGGCAAAGAGCCATATTTGCTGACTTCAACAGACTTCCAAAATCCCCCCCCCGTGCGGTTGTAGAACCACATGGATTTCTCCAATGTTAAATAAATGCTCCTTTAAGTTTATATGTTTTTCTCCTTTAAGTTTACATGTGTTTTTCCAAAACTGTGTACACAGGCATCTCAAAAGTAAATAGACACCCCTCCTTATGTTTTTTCTATGCAGAAACCACCTGGTGCTTCAAACTTCTAACAAAACTGCTTCAAAAATAATATAATATATTATTATTTTTCATTTCAGATGACAGCATATTAATTGTTTATAGCAACTAGCCATGCGATGAACACCAGAAGCAAACGAGTAGTCTGATTTTCAAAGAGGGCGTATTACGGGTCGGTCTGAGGACGGACTTGAGCCAATCTATGATTGCACAAAACCTTGGGATTTCTCTTGCCACACTTAAGCGAGTGATTGTACAATTCAAAAGCAAAGGAAAGGAATCCACAGGTTGACCTGGGCCCTCTGACAGGCATCTTCGGACAGTGAAGCGGATGGTTGAAAAAAATTCCGGTTGTAAGGCCACTGATGGTGCAGAGCAACTCCAACTGAGTCGGAGTACTACTGTGCGGTATCTCCATCAACTTGACTACCATGGCACAGCAGTTTCTAGAAGTAAATTTTTCAAAAATGAAAAATAATGGTGCCTGTTCACTACATACATACATACACACACATATATATATATATATATATATATATATATATATACACACACACAGCCCTGCTGTTTGAAAAATGCATGTGCTCCACACCACAGTATTCAGTGTGGTGCTGAAGGACAGCTCTGCTTGAATACAATGCGCTGTGCCACTTCAGCACCATCAGGTGGGAACAGCTCCAGACAGAGCGTTCTAGGAGGTGGGGCTGTCAAATACAGCACAGCTGGAGGAGAATTTTCTCTACCCTTCAATAGACAACAGCAGCATATAGGAGGGAGCACCAGAGGTTGGATGACTTGAGTTTCAATTCAGAGAGTCACCACAATGGTTCTCTCTTCCACCTTCAGACAATTCCTCGAGTAGGAATGTTGGCACTATGCTGGCAGATGCTACTAGAAGAACTGCACCTCCCTGTGTATGTTCGACCCTCACCTGCCTCATGCTGCCTTTCCCAGCCTTTCTCACCTTTTCACTGGTTATTCCACCAAAAGTTTCAATAAAAGAGCACTTCCTCACACCCTTTTGACCTTACATATATGATATGTGTGTGTGTGTGTGTGTGTGTGTGTGTGTGTGTGTGTGTGTGTATGTGTGTGTGTGTGCGTGTGAGGTATATATGGTAAGATAGAAATGAACAAAAATTCTTGTAATATAAATTATTATAATATCCTCCAATAACACTCAGATGAAATTTAGAATTTCCAAGTATTTCATTCAGTCCCCTATAAAGGCTTAACCTCTAACAGCAGATCATAGGCTCAAAGGCTATTTGATGCTTTCTCCAGAGATGATATTACCCACTCACATTCTTATTCTGTACGTGATAGGTCTGTTCTATGATTGTAAGCTGTTCAAAGCTTAAAGCATGCACTTAAACCAACAAACAGACAAGCAGATAAGAGTTAATGGCAGAGTTGCTGCACAGTGAAACAAAAGTTGTGAAACTACTCTTCTCCAAACACTACCCACTCAGACACCCACACACATGACTGCATGATCATCCTTCCACCCCCAGGCTTACCTTGACTGGGACAATAGAGATAGATGCACAGACTGACACACACATACACACAATTGAGAAAGAAAAAAAAGAGGTTTCAGTTGTGCACTTATGAACTAAAAGCCCTTGTAGAGAACAAATAATCACCCCATTTTTCAACAAGAACCATCTGTCTTAAACACCTTTCAGCAGTAAAAAAGCTTGCTGAAGTGCTTCTAAAAGTATACTGTATAACGTAAAAGCGAAAATGAATCAGCAAACATGGTTTCATATGAAAGTTTTTGGAATAAGTCTGAGCACTGACAAAGAAGAAGAAGAACAAGGTAATAACCTACTAGAAAAGTGCTATCCCCTTCATGGCATAGCAATTTACATGAAATTAAGTGTGGAAGATTGTTTACAAAAATAATTTGTGCGTTGGCTTAACAAATCTGCTACACAGATCTCTTCCCCCGACAAAAATAGGATACATAAGATGACATAAGTACCTTCTGAACGAGATGACTTTGCAAAGAGCCAGAGAAAGATTTTTTCTCACTGTGAAAAAGACAGAATAAATGTGATGGATAATGCCTAGTGAAAGCTCCGTCTTGTCTTTATACTGCAGCCTCCGGCAGGGGTGGGGTGGGGTGGGGGGAGGGTTAGTGTTGTTAATTTTTAGCACTGTGAAAACAAAGGATTTCAAACAAAAGTAGCGCACCTGCTAAAGCGTCCTCTGTTAGTGGTCTATTAGGAACGAGTCATAGCATAGCCAATGTGCTGTGCTGGCAGGGCCCGACTTTGCGCTTGGCTTTGTTATCCCGGACCTGTTTTCACCCAGCCTTTGACAATTACTCAAAAGAACGGTGCTAGAAATGCTCTTATGAATAAAATTACTCCCAGCTCAGCACAGGGCCTAGAAGTTACATTATACATTATAAAAGTAATTAGCCCTAGTTTCAAGGAGTAGGATCAGCATTTATGAATTTGCCTACTGAGGGTGTCTGTGTGGACACTTGTGGACTCTTAATATTAACAGCAATGTGTGTATAAATACTATTAATATGTGTGTTAATATTAATAATGCGGGTTAGTACTATTAGTATGTGTGTTAACCCATTAGCTTCCGTGGTCCCCATTTGGGGATCATATATTGAATGGCATAAAAAATAGATGGCATGTGCCA
>JAQMCW010000034.1:10274549-10294245 GCA_030068335.1 Chrysichthys cranchii
GTGACGGAGAAAAAAAAATACATTTAAAGAGTTGGATCTAATTTCATTTGCAGTGCCTTTAAAGGAATCTGAAGTATATAGACGTTATTGCCATTAAAAGTTATTTCTACTACAACCAAGCTGCTAAGCTTTGCACTTATTTCACTGCAAGAATGTTATGTGTCACTCTGTAGGCTTACCTGAATCACAACGCCACTTGATGCTGATACACCTTCCATTTGCACAGGTAAACTGGGTAAGCGGCTCACAAGTGGGGAAGGCTGTGGGCAGACAGGGAGACCATGGGGACTGTGCACTCCAAAGATGCCGATGCTCCAAACCCAACCCAATATATCACTGTCTCTTTGATGCACCGGAGCAGAAAGACCATTTTTCATTTTGCATTTACCTTTGAAATATTGCAAAAGAAGTTTGGCATGGCATTGATTGCACTGTCACACTAATAGATTAAATTCTGAGGGCTTTTTTTTTTTGTCCTCAGTAAATCTGGTAGTCTTTGCAAATATGGGGAGATGGACTGTTGGACTGCCTACATTCCAATGAAAACAACAGAAATTTGCGAAGGGGAAAAAAGAAGCAGAAGAAAAAGAAAAAAAACCTAACTTGCAGTTCTTTGCAGTCATACAGGTTGCTTTTTTTTTAATTTTTATTTTTTTATTTACAGTAAGCTCGGTGCACCCTGTAGGTCATGCAAAATGTCAGAGTGAATTATTGGTGTTTTCTCTCTGAGGTTAATGAAAAATAAGTCATGAACAACTGGGAAAACACAGCTCGCTGAGACTGTGGAAAATAGTCTGAGGCAATAAGAAGGTGCCTGAAGGCAATATCAAGGCAACAGTCAGATTTCACGGGGCATCTTTAAGAAAATGTTTAGATGATTACATTCACATTTCCACATATGGCACATATATGGAATTATGTGGTAAACAAAAAATGAAAAATACGTAAAAAAAAAAAAAAGTTTTTTTTTTTTTACATTCTTCAAAGTAGCCAGCGTTTACCTTTATAGCTTTGCACACTATTGGCGTTATCTTAACCAACTTCATGAGGTAGTCACCTGGAATGTTTTTAATTAGGTATGACGAGTCAAAAGTTCATTAGTGGAATTCCTTGCCTCTTTAAAGCGTTTGAGACCAACGTCAAAGTAGTGCTGGTTAACACTAAAACTAACTGCAGTGATTCATATTACGGTATATCAAGAACCACTCAACTCAGTAAAGAACAATGGCAGGCCATCATTACTTTAAGACATGAAGTGTCTTTTCATTAATAAAAATAAAGAAAACCCATTGAATTAGAAGATACGTCTAAAGTTTGACTGTACCGTTAATGTTGCATTGTAATACTTCAGAGAAAAGAAAAGAATATAGAGGTTTGATGCAAATTACAGCATGTTATTCACGTATTTCGATTGGCAGTGGTGAAATAAAGTTTTAAAACAAAGACAAGAAATCCATAACAAGCTGTCAACATGATGTGTTTTTAATTTGAGTGCACAAGCTGACATGTAAACAGTACATGTCTCTCTGCTGGGTGCTTTGGACTCTGTGGCATACCATTTAGCCAAACATATCAAGAGTTTGACAATGTAGATAATGAACACTTCGGTAATTAGTCAGCATCCGCTTGTTTATCTGTACAGTGTAAGCACGGAGCATGACTCTCCTTTCCAATAAGAAGTACGCACTAAACCGATCATTCAAATTAGCGTTCAGCCTATCAACATGAGGACATCCCTCGGCATGCTGCTACGCCTTTACCCCTAATGCAACCTATAATATCTTTGGATATCTGCACTAATTTGCTTTTTTCATCATCATACCCACTATTTTATTAATTATTATTGCTATTAATTTCGTTTCAGATAGACGTGCCTTGTTTTTGTTACACTATAACTGCATAACCACTTAGTGTAACATGGCAGTGGTGTTATTATCTGCCTCTTATCCTGTGATCTGGCCTATGACTAATGTTGGTTACAATGACAATATCCTTCATGCTAATTACACTGTTATGTTTACTTCTGCATAATAATAATGGTTTATAAAAATGACGCATGAAATCTGTAATCAAGTTCTTTTTTTGGCCCAAATTCCCTGACAGGACCAATTACTCAGCTTGAATTTTATACATGGTTGTCATTTTGCTACAACACTTTCTACCTTTATAACATATACATACACACAGGTGACTAAAAGGAAAAAACCCCAGCATAACTGTTCGGAATGTTTTGGTCCATCAGCAAATGGCCAGAAGAGCTTCAGTGTGATAATACAAGTCTCTGGAACTGTACTGAATGGATGAAGACCAGTCTTCCAAAAAAATGCCCTTAAAAATCTCATTTGAAATCTGGTGATTTTGAAGATAATGGCATATGATTTACATCAAATTCATAACTAAATCATAGGAGGACACTGTCGTTCTGAAAGAGACCAGCCCCATCAGGATATAAATTCCAACATAGAATAAAATGGATGCAAACCACACCAGTTAATTCCTCCCACAGCATCACAGAGTCTAGTTTTCTCTTTAAAGCCACCAGTTTGTAGATCAAGCATGAAAATGTGATGCCGCTCACTAGAGGCCGATCCGTAAGGTTTATCTTGTCTGGGAAAAGATTCCTTACAGGGCATTGCTATGTCTCACGCTCTTCTAACCCAATCACAAGACAATCAAGTGAGAGAAAGTCTTAAAGAGTCCAGCTGAGTGTAAAGTGCTGGGGCAAATACATGAGAAAGAGAGAAAAAAAGTTAGATTAGTTTCTAAAGGCAGCAAAGATTGAAGTTTGGACGACTCATTTCAAAAAAGAGAAGAAAAAAAAAATTACAAAAATGTACTGCAGCAAAGTCAAGTCAAAAAGTTACTACTGGAGTTTGCAGCTAACAGTAGCTCTCAAACTGATTTTTTACAGTCCCATGATTTTTGTAATTGCGTTTGTTTTTTTTGTGGTTTTTTTTTTTTTTTTTTTTTTTTTTTTTTTAAGAATTCTTCTTCTTAAACACGGCCAAAATGGGTATTGGGCTGCTACCAAAAATTTCACACAGTCTTTACAGAAGAGGAAAAAAGAAATACCCTCAGGCCACTTTAATAGGAACACCTGTACATTTGCTCACTCATCTGGCAGGTCAAGACCTTCAGTTAATGTTCACATCAAACTTCAGAATAGGGGAAACAATGTAACATCAGTGATGCTGACAGTGGCATATTGTTGCCAGTTGGGCTGGTTGGAATATTTCAGAAACATAGCTCTTGGGATTCTCATGCACAACAGTCTCTAGAGGGTTTTTTTTTTTTGTTTGTTTCTTCATTTTTTTTTTAAGCCTAATTAGTTCACCTTCCAATTCCCACCCATCAGCCAGCTCTCCCCTATCATCTGACAGCCACCAACCAGGGAGGGCAAAGGCTAACACATGCTTGCTCAGAGAAACATGAAGCCAGCCAACCACGTCTATTCAAACCGCTGCTTAGGCTGCATCAATGGGCAGGATGAATGTCTATCTGTGTCACTGTGATTTACAGGGAGCCACCCAGAAAGCATAGCCAATTTTGCTCCCTTGGCTCTGATGCGTTCCAGAGTTTACACAGAATGGTGGGGATGGGGGGTAGGGGGGCATCTAGTAGGGAACATTTCTGTGGCACACTCCAGGGGGACACCTTGTTGACGAGAGACGTGACAGGCAGGCTTACAGTAACTCAATAAACCAGTATTGACAAATGTGGTGACCAGAAAACCATCACAACGCAGGAACCCGAGCCTACTCACAGGCTTAAGCGGACAGCTGAAGATTGGAAAAAGACCTGGTGATGTTTTTCCAAGTCTTTAACAATAGCCTTAGAAAAAACTGATTCTTTAAAGACCCAGACTGCTTCATCCTTGACATTAAAAACTAGCAGATTAAATGAATAAACAAACAAACAAACAAAGAAACAAGGCCTCTCACTGTTCAAAGCAGACGATTCTTTCAAATCATTTGTATGTAACGCAACACTTTTTTCCCCCTGTATGTATCCCACATGTAATGCTAATTCGTCTTTGAAGTGTTTTGTCTGCTTGGCTCAAACAATCAAAACAAAGAGAACACGACGTCTGAATGACTGAAGACACTCGAAGCCTCACAAATGTTGAAAAACCTAAAAACTAAAACGAAAAAATATATATGACAGAAAAGGGCTGGGGAATTGTGATGGAAAAGGAATAAGCGTCATGCTGAAATCCCTGAGCCTTTGTGCTTCAGGTGTTTGATCCGCAGTGCAGCAATGGCGCTAAAGCTCCAGCCATGCAGTAGAACTCACAGGCTACAACGTGTCGGAGAATATGCTTCTTTCAGCTCGGCTTGATTATGATTAAGTGAAGCCAAGCGTGCACTTTAATTACTGCTTACACCGACTTGGTTTGTGTGGGAGAGTGCTCAGACAGCTTAAGACGCAGCAGAGGTAACAGGCACAATTGCACTCGGAGCAATTTGCTGCACTTGGTGAGGAAGATTTCAGAAAGTAGCATGTTTACCCTTTAAGGTGAAAAGACACATGGTGGAGGTCATTTAAAGGTCTTTACAGGTAGCATTTTTCTGTACTCTGTGATGTAGCATGCCAAGATGTTGGTGCCCTTGGGAACTGACGGCACATGTTTTTTTCTGTCAGAAAGGACAGATAGGTGTCTGGCATTTAATGCTGATTTTGCAGATGATTGCGTTCATGTATCTAATAGGAGTTTATCTCATGAGTCATTTAGCAGATGATGCCTTTACTGAAGGACATTACCCAAGAACTAGGGTGGCAAGCATATTGTTGGCAAATAGAATAAATTCATTTCAGGTGTTGAGGTATAAAGACAGACACTGAACCATTACACTGTTCAGCCTTCTATGAGCCTGACTGAGAGAAGCATTTAAAACTTGCAGGATGAAAAAAAAAACCCCACAAAGTGTCCCCTGATCTTAATAACTCCCTCTCTGCATCTCTACCTCTTTCAAGGTAATGATATTCACTCCGTGCATGATAACCAGGAAATGAGATCAAATTATTCATGCCATTTTATGCTGCTCTACACTCAGTATTTTAACTCAGGAAGGAGACATGGTGGCCTTATTCCTGCTGCAAGGTAAACGTACACAAATTATGTAGATATTTAAAAATACATATACAGATGCATATTTCATATATCTTACAATAGCAGCATTCAGCACTCTTTGGAGGCTCGTTTACACTGCAGATCACAAGGTCGGCTTTCCCTTTAAATCCGCTCTGGGAAGTTCACAGCGGACACATATTTATACTATTTCCCTTGAACAGCCTGGTTTATTTGCTCTCATCTGCACTATGGGTCGAGGATGTGCTTGTGGTAACAGCAGATCATCGACTCACTGAGGGATTTGTATTACCACCTTAGGCTTAAAGGCCCTTGAATCTGAGTTTAGTCCCCATTTCCCTTTCTGCTTCTAGAAGCAGAGACTCAGAGGCTGGAGGAATCTGCTTGGTTACCATGTTCTGAATACTGATATGCAGCTCTTCTTTGGGAGAAATATCCTGCAGACAGCTGCAGCTACAGTGTGTGAGTCAAGCCCAGTGGCTAAATCAGCTAAGACTGATAGAACCTCAGTGCTAATGCAAACCCCCCCCCCCAAGTTTCCTAAAGTTAAACAGGACGTCAGTGACTTACCACAGGAAGTGGACTCGTCTGACATGTCGCCACAGTCATCATCGCGGTCACATCGCCAAGATTCAGGTATACAGCGACCGCTTCCACAAGAAAACTGACCAGCCTGGCATTGATCCGCTGCAAAATAATGGCAAATCGGCAACTCTTAGCATTTGATGACATTACATTAGAGCTATTTGGGAGACGCCCTTATACAGAGCAACTTACATTTTTATCACATTTATACAACTGAGCAGTTGAGGGTTAAGGGCCATGCTCAAGGGCACAACAGTGGCAGCTTCGTGCTGCTTGGATTTGAACTCCTGACCTTCCAGTCAGTAAGCCAACGCCTTAACCCCATGAGCTACCCCTGCCCCGTGAGTAGTTCTTACAACGTCTGGGATCTTTTGCAAGTTTACATCTGCCACCACACAACCAAGCGACAGTTTCCCACCTGACTTTGAGAAGGTGTAAAATGAAAATCGTTGAGGTTTGCATTAGCAGGCAATTAGCAAAAGGATTTGTGAAGTGATGGGATGACAGCAGAGGCTTCAGTGGGTGTGCCTGATGTTTTAACACTAAAGAGCTGAGTTGTTCTGGAGCCATGTCAGAGTGTTGACATGACAGGATTTATCACACCTGTCCCAGACTTTCATTGATTTTACAGCACTTATGAGCTCAGGGGTGTTATAGCTGGCAATAAGACAGGTTTTACTGCAGTATGTAAAAAGCAGGTCGGAGATAAGTGATTCTGATGTACTCTTAGTAATGAAAAAGCTGCACTAGAATCCAAAGCTCGTAACTTGACAAATGTACAAAGGACACAAGAGTTTGACTTGGCAAATCAGCAAGAAATCGTTTAATGTATGCACAACAGCATACAATCTATATGTGTAACATCGCATGACATGCTAGCATGACTGCCAGAAAACAAACAGACAGGGAGTATAACCCTAAGGAGTATAATCCGTCTCCAAATGAAAGAAATCCAAGCTGATATCCAAAAAAAAAAAAAAAAATGTGATTGCCATCATGTGAAAAGGAGGGGAAGGGAAAATGATCCAAATTAGTGTTTTGTTTTGGGCTTATTGCTCTCAATAGTCAACCAACTTTGATTTAAGATTTCTTATTTTCTGTGATAATTTTAGTATGGTTGAAACAGACTAATTTTAACGTGTTATTCGGTTGCATTCCTTTATATA
Organism: Chrysichthys cranchii; assembly: GCA_030068335.1. Taxonomy (NCBI): domain Eukaryota; kingdom Metazoa; phylum Chordata; class Actinopteri; order Siluriformes; family Claroteidae; genus Chrysichthys; species Chrysichthys cranchii. The sequence goes on from JAQMCW010000034.1 coordinate 10,281,390, forward strand.
GTGGTACCTCAGTACACAAACACATTAGAACTTGAATTCCTTCAAATTCGAACAAACCAGATCGAAAATAAATGACCTTGAACTCGTTCTGAATCTCAGAAGTTGATCTGTGAACGCCGACCTAAGATAACTTGTACGCGCGGGGGTAAATGAGTCACGCGGCACGTCTCTCAGCGGAAACAAAGAGTGACGCTTCAGTCTCAGCCTCGCATTCGCTCTGATAGCGCATCGCTTGTTGATGATGATGCTTTTTTTTTTATTGAAAATATCAGGTAATACACGGTGAGTCAGACGTGAAATCCCTTTCAGGCTTTATTTAGGCTCCAGGCAGAAGTACATGAGACGGCAGGTAAACTCGTAGTCGAAAAACAGGCAGGGTACCCGAACTGCGTACAACACCACGAAGAAACAGACTATAATCATAAACCGAATAACAACCGAGAAGGTCAGAACCGGAAGAGAATACAGACTTAGATCACGGCTTGACAGATTCACACACGAAAGCGGCAATCAACGCTTCGCCATTTGAGCGTCCAAGACCGAGTCTCCTGCGGAAGACCACATGACACCCGAACCTGGAGCGAATCTGCAGTGCCGCCGCTGCTGGGAGTAATCAAAGCTGGTGCGCGCGCGCGGATCCATGACATACATAGTTTGGGTACATTTATTTTCTTACTTTACAAATTACTGTTTTGATAAATGTGCTTAGATGTGTTTAGTATATGCTCTTCTTGTTTTATCCTGTTCATTTTGTGTTTAAATGCTAAAAAAAAAATTTAGGTGTAATCGTTTGGGGCCGGGAACGAATTAATTAGTTTTCCATTATTTCTTATGGGGAAAATTCAATCAGAACTCGAGCTTTTTAGGATTTGAACCCACGTTCTAAACGGATTAAGTTCGAGTTATGAGGTACCACTGTGACCAATTTGATTTGCAGGCTAAGGAAATTAATCTACAGGTTTTTAATTGGTCTATTTGGACAGACAGCACTATGTATCCTGCACTTTCGCTTAGGAATAGCATAAATAACATTGAAAAATGGGCTTTTTCAATTTTAATTCAATTTGAAAGATGCGATCTGCTGTAAACCCCATGTGAATTAGCTTACACATGTTTTGTGGGTGTTATCAAGTTTGCAAGCCTCAGTGCAGTAAAATCACACAGCAATCGCCTTTAGGAATTCCTCAAATACACACGTTCCCCAGACATGAGAGAAGTAGGAGTGTGTTCAACAGAAGCCCTCTGATGGGCCACTGAAGTGCAACCTCAAAAAACCCTAAGTGTGCAAACTGCTTATCTACGGTCCTGTCTGTTAACCAATCTTCAAATGAATACTGATTGGTTAAAGTGGGGAGGTGTGTCTGGTAGCATGCCTGGAAATGTTGTGACCCCACTCTGTTGGTTTTTATTAAGACTTTCAGAGTAATATTGCCAATATAATTCTTTAATCTGCCTGCAAAACTGGCAGAGAGCCAAAAACTGCTGAGAGCTCTCAGCCTGGGCATGAAATTCCATGTTCACACATTACACAAAACTCTATTACATGTATACAGAATCAAAACGCTATAATTAGATCTACATGTGCAACCTATCTGTCTACACGGTCTTTAAATGTGTCCTTTCTTCCATCGCACTTGAGTGGATGAAGTGTGTGTATATGGGGGTGGGGGGTGGGGGTCAGCACATCGGGAAAGAAAGGTGGTGTGCGGTGCTCATTCTGATGGATTATGACCTTTTAAATGTGGCTTTTCTGAATGTGACTCAGAGTAATATTTCAAAACACAAAATCCATCTTCACTATTTATTATATTAATAATCCATAAAATAAATAAATGAAAAAAGAACAACAGATAATGCAAGGGATTGTGCGCTTCTCTTGTGACCCCATTTATGAATCAAGCGACCCCTACGCTGGGAAACCCTGCATTAATGGATAAGGACGAATAATATTAATGTGTATCCTATAGAACTGGGACAGCACTGGTTGGGTGATAGGAAATACTGTCTCTGTTAGGGTTGGGGGTTTTTTTTTGTAATACCAATGGTGAGAATGTTTGAGGTGTCAGCTTCACTGACAGATGAGTGACATATGGGTGTTCTGAGGGCATCTTGCTGCCATGGTTTTGGTCCACTTGTCACCCCTGAGGGAAGAGTCACTAAAATCAATACAAAGTTCCTCTGACTGATCCTATGATGAAACATGGATGGCTTGATAACTGTAAAAATGAGCTAAATGATATACATGGGCCTTCACAGTCACCAGATCTCAACTTAACTGAATGGGAGAAGAGAGATTCTGGTGTGAAGTGCTAGACGTCACCAATGAAACTCCCCACCATCATTATCAGAACACCAATTAAGGAAAAATATCTTGGAAGAATGGTGATCATCTCTACAGTACATTTTCAGAGACTTGAAGAATTTATGTCTGAGAGAGGGTGCAGGGGAACATTCCTGTAAAATATTACCATCCTGGGTAGACTGTTATATGTTTGTGAGCCTATACATGTTCTCAGCCTATAACCAGTGACATACTATTCCAGTGAACACAGGACAGGCCAAAGCACAAATCTGTGCTGATAAACACTAAGTTAGATAGCTAGGGTCCGCATGTCCTGCCTCCTTCCGATAATAAATCACTAATTCACTTGCAGATGGAGAGGTTAATGTTCAGCTGGAATAATATGCTGTGCAGCCAAGACTGATTGCATCATCTACTGAACAAATCACTCAACAGGAAAACCAGAGTGGGTCGAGGACTTACAGCTCAAAGCATTTCATGGCATTAGAGCTACTGGTATTCATTTAGACTATTCTACTCTTCAAGGAGAAAATTATTTGAAGGATGTGGCCACATTTTACGCAGTGATAAGGGGTTCTTGGTGATAATGGCCTGACTGCAGCCAGTAATTGCTACATGGAGGGAGGGGAGACTTGGGATCACATTGTAAGTGGGGTGAGGGGGAGTTTGAGGGCTTTTTTTTTTTAAAGCAGGTATGAAATTCATTTAAATGTTTAGCAAGTATTCTTCTTGTGTCAAGTGAAACACTTTAATAAATTCTGCTGAGGAGGAGTTTAGTTTTGTTCGTTTTTTTGTTTTCTGGGGGTTTTTTTCGGGGGGGGGGGGGGTATTCCTGCAGTCAGGGCTTTTGTAAAAATTAACCCATTAGCTTCCGTGGTCCCCATTTGGGGATCATATATTGAATGGCATAAAAAATAGATGGCATGTGCCATGATCCCCATTTGGGATAGTCATACAGTCATATTTCTTGATAGTAGATGTTTTTGTTACTATTTGGATGTAAATTAATAGAAATACATGAAAATTTTCAGGAAAAAAAATTGGCAGTTAATGGGTTAATGCTTTGTTAGTTTTGCTTTGCTTTGCAGCCAAACATTCCACTCTATTCTTTTTTTTTTCTTTCTTTCTCATTTTAGACATTCTGGGTTCAAATCGGCAACCATGGTCACCATAATATTCAAAGTAACATTCATTAAAATATAGTACAATCATAGGAACTTGTTAGGAAACAATTATGGAGTAGTTAGAAACACAAGGGGGGGAAGGACAAAAGTCTTGTATGAAATCAGCGATCTCTGTGTTCACTAAAGTACAACTTGCTATAATGTCACCCTTAACAGGAGACGATACATATGATGATATATAATACTAACATGGAATTATAAATCGCCATAGATTAATAGATGGACACTAGACAGAAATATATTAAGAGACAGATAGATAGATAGATAGATAGATAGATAGATAGATAGATAGATAGATAGATAGATAGATGATTCAATTAATGAATATAACCTTTAGCTTCACAATAGCTACAATAATAATAATAATAATAATAATAATAATAATTATTATTATAATAATAATAATAATAATTATTATTATTATTATTATTATTATTACTTTTATGGCTGGTTGATGAATGGACTGGCGCCCTACCTGAGCATGTTTTGTTGGACTCATCCTCATTGTCACCACAGTCATTTGTCCCATCACAAAGCCACCGCTTGGGGATACAGCGATTATTTGGACATTTGAACTGGTCCACGGTACAGCTGTGGTTAGCTGTAGATAATTGCACGAAATAAGAAGATTTGATCACACATTATTAACTGCCCCATCTGACCTGCTTACAATTGGCCAAATTTTCAAATGTGCTTGCACTAATGAACCTTTTGCCTGCACTTTACACATCTTTAAAGACCATAAATAATGCAACATTAAAAGGACAAATGAAAGCTTATTCAAAAGATAAAGTGTCAGACACACTATGGCCCATCCCCACAGAGCAGAACAGTTTGCATTTTTGATCATTCTGACAGAAGACCACACTATAGCCTTTCCCCTGATGAAAAATTAAGTTAATAATAATCTGGTGAACTTGTTGCATGTCTCACTGATTAATTCATGAGGTGATTCTGCAGTGGGTTGGTGTGGGTGAAGGGGTAGTTTCATAAGCTGTGTATATCTATGGAAGTGCCTATATGGTATTTGCTGTCATAACTGGATTGCATCTGTATTATCCCCTAGCCACACTTTTAATACTGTGGCAGTAGCTGCTAAATTAAGTACAATATTTATGTTACAATGAGCCAGCGCCACATGCAGGGAATAAATGTCATATCTACGAGCCTGACTGGTTGAGCTGCACACACACACAGCAGGTGGTTAGAGACAGATTCAGGAGTCACAGATACACACCGCAGACATGCTGATCTTCATCGCTGCCGTCTAAGCAGTCATCATCTCCGTCACATTTCCAGGCTGCTCTCACACACCGCTGATTCCTGCATTCAAACTGCTCGCTCCTGCAGCGCTGCTGCTCTTCATCACCTGTCACGTCTACACAGGAAGTCACAAATCACCGGAGAAGGCATGTTGTTGGGGATAAAGGATAACTCTTCACGTAATATGCCCATATTAGCTCTGAGACAGAAGCAGGATCTTATCATTCAAAGAGAAAATCATTTTGTTCTAATGCATATTTTAAGTGCGAGGGGGCTTAAAATGGCTTACCTGAGCAGGTGACATTGTTCCTGTCCAGGTGCTGGTTGTCAGCGCAAGCACACACTCGGCCCCCTGGGATAGCCAAGCAGAGGGTAGCACAGCCTCCATAATTCACCCTGCAGGCATTGTCACCTGAAGAACAAATATAGGGCTATACAACCAATCTCGACAAATCTTTTCCCGAATCACTGTGCTCATGTGTGTATTTATTGGATTTTGTCCTTCTCCTTGATGCAGCAGAACTTGATCATCTTCCTGCTTTTGAAGGATGTTGGAGGCACATCGTTTGCCATCCCACGTCAAAGGAATTCACCAGTGAAGAGAGTCATCGGACACGTCTATCCTCTTGCCGGAGTAATTTGTCTTGTGGACAATGCAGCCTAAGCTCAAGGCACTGAAGAAAAAAATGGCAGCTTTGTGCAAAAACTGCCATTTATTAAGTTGGGGCATGAGAACTATTGTAATGTTTAATTTGGGAAGAGGTTTGAAGGCAGTGCCTGGACCAATGAGATAAAGGCTAGAGTTCTGTGAGAACCAATCTGCACTTGTTCAAACAGAGGGGATGTAATTATTCTCTCCGGTGACGAGAGCTTCTGAGAAAAATAGATGGTTGAAATCCCTATGCTACTCATAGCCACAACTGATCAGAAAGGCACAGATTTCTTTTTTTTAATTTTTTTTTTTTTTTTTATTTCAGGGGCTTTGTATTGTGGATAATATGACATAACTGGAGTCCTTCCCTGGAGGCAAGCTCTCCATGTGGCGCTAAGGACATCACAAGACTGCCTCCCCACAGACATTTGAACTAGTTCAGCCTTCGGACTACTACATTTGAACCATCAAGCTCTGCACATGTGCTCTCATATGCTGTTTTTTGAAAGCGAGTCTATTATGATGACCACAAATGCCCCACTGTGCTCAAACGCATTACCTGCAGGTACAGAGATTAAATGTTGGGGAGGCAAAACACGGCTGTGCTCTGGCTACCCCGCTGAGCCAAGTCCCTCCCTCTATGTGCTCTGGCTGCTGCTTCTGCGAGAGGATGACAGTAATCATCATGCAGAGCTGAACGGTCTAAGCGTTGCTGCAGTCCACACCCTCCCGGATCCCAGCCACCTTCCCCACTGCGCGGCTCCAGCCCTTTACCTGCAGCTACACTAATCACTGTCATACAATTACAGAGAGGATGGTCTCCCACAGAATATACAATCTTCCTCGCTGCTATGAAATGACGAGCTTGGGCTTTAACCCCTTATGTTCTCTTACAGCCTAATAACTTTTGAAGCTAGCGAAAGTAGGATGATGCAAGAATGACGGTCATATAAAGCGTGTCCACAAAAGGACAGGAACCAGTGGGGATATGTTGAGCAAAATCTGCAAAAACATGATGTAAAATGTAAAATGGAATGCATATAGCATTAGGATGAATATTTTGTGGCAAAAAAGTGACAAAATTAAGCATGTAATTTTACTCTCACTGGTTCCTGATTTTTCAGCCACCCTCTTCATCAGGTTTAGAAAAAATACTAAATCACCCATTATTCTACATGATTGTACTTTGTTCTTAGCCATGTTGCACTTAGAGAAGGAACCTGAAACAAAAATGTTTTAAAAAGGTGGTGCTTGTGAAGAAAAGGTGATATTAATCCATATTAGGGCGTGAAAGTACATCAGTATGCATTTATAGAGTATATATTAATATCTCAAACCTGCACCATGACATTTCACCTCACCAATGAGTTTTATACTTTTTATACTGACCATACATATTACATACACCTCTCATTTACTCTCCCACCTACACACACACACACACACACCCTTCATTAGGAAGATCTCCAAGCATGGGAAATATGTTTATAGTTTTAAGTATTGCTTATAATGCTGATATCTGAGTTAATAAGTAACACACCCATTTCGAGCACTCCCAATAGCGGTGCATGCCGGAGGACTCGCACTGCTTAAGATTGCTTCCAGGTTTTCCTACGCAATGCCACTGGCACATGTGCGAGGATTCGTGCTGCGCTCGCACATCACGTGGGCGGCAACAGGTGTGCCGGATTAGGACTAATTACACAGACTATAAATAGACTCACTCATCAACCCTGACTTTGCGAAGCATTAGTTGCCATTCCCCGCGCTCTTGCCCTTGCAATTCTCGTGTTTGCTTTCTGTGGTTTTTGATCTTGTTTCTGTTTTCTAGATTATAGTGTTTTTGCCTAGCCTCATTTATGTCTGTTTGCTTCTCGCCTGACCGGTTCCTGTTTTCGACTCTGATCTCACCTGCCGTTCTTGTACCTCTGCCCTGTTTTCATCATAAACCCATTTGGGATATAAATTGCTGTCTCCTGCCTGCGCATGTGTCCACCTCAATCCTGCCACACACCTGACAAGCACCTGCTCCATCACAATGGTGATACAAAATGATCATGTGTTATTGCTAGAAAATAACATTAATGAATAATTATAATTGCCTTATAGCCTATAACTACTTATAGCCTTACAGCGTTTATGTGAAAGCGCTTACCTTGCTGACTCTGCGCATCAAACACTCTGAGCCCAAAGAGAGGAGGTCTCTCACTTCTCAGCAGTGTGACTTCCCCAGAAAGCAAATCCAGCTGAAAGATGGAGGCATTCATATATTCAGTCCAGAAGACTGAGTTTCTGTAGTGCGAGATTCCAAAGGGATGATTCAGCTCCTTGCCGTTGTACACCACCTAGATTAAGCAAAACCCAATGGTGGTTAGCTGGAGCAACAGATACATCAGTGGGTCAAAAAACTCTTGTTTGGACTTGTACATGACTATTTTTTCACACTTTTTTATAGCTTTGCCCAGCTTATTACTCAGCAATTGACTGTACACCATGTGTGTAGCAAATGAGTGCATAATAAAACATCAAGCTCTAAAATATAAACCCATGGCAGTTCTTTAGTATACCTACCATTCTGCCGGTGCCATTGAGATAGATTCTCTCGATGTGGTCGTAATAAGCATCACACCAGTACATGGTGCTGCTCCCGTGGTCCAGAGTGAGTCCATTGGGCCACAGCATGTTAGAGGTGACAAATATCTTCCGGTGAGAGCCATCCATCCAGGCTTTCTCGATTCTGCCAATGCTGTCATTTACCTCGTCCTCCTCCCAATCAGTCCAGTACATCCAGCTGAAACAGGCACAGCATGTTAATGGCCATGTATCATTATTCCGAAGGGTACCGCAGGCTACTGATCTGAAGGATCCACAAAATAAACACAATAAAGTGTGAGGCAGGCAGCAGGGTCAGTGTGATTTGCTGTACAACGTAATAAAACCATGAGATGACACCAGGGTGACAATACTGTATGAGTAGACTGTGACATTATTATGCACCCGCATTTGAACCCGCTTTATTTATTTTCTTACTCCTCTTCATCGGTATGCAAGATGCTTGTTAAAAAAAAAAGCATACACCTCAAGGGTGCAGTGTTATTTCAGATGAGAACAGGTCAACATTCAGACATGATCCTTTCTTTAGTAAGCCTACTTAAGGGATTTGCCTCTAAACAGAAGCTTTTCGGCCTCATCGGTGATGGAAGTCACTCTAATATTGTCACTGCATGAAGATGAAAAGGGTTTAGAGAATCAGCACTCACATAGGCCTGTGAACCGAAAATGAGACGGCAGAAATTTGGGAAGGGAAATGGAGGGCGAGACAGAGGGGAGAAAAAAAGCAAAGTGCCAAAGGGCAGTATGAGAGAGTGAGAGCAAGCTAATGAAAAGGAACAGGAGAAATGACTCCTGGGAACATGGTCAAAATTATTTCAGAATAACAACAACAACAACAACAACAACAGTAAATAGACATCTTGGAGTGAGTGAGCATGAATGGTGAATGTGCGAGTGTGATTCAGTTAATGACACTTAGTGAGTCGATCAGTGATGAGTGAGTTTTTGCATGAATGAGTGAGTGGGTGTAAATTGGTGAAGCAGTAGGTGACAACTAGTAAGCTAGTGTGTGAGCAGGGTTGCTGGCATCAGCGATATATTTAATATCAGAGCATATATTTTTCACAAAACAATAAAATCTCTCTGTTTCAACATTTCTTTTTGTGTCAGCAAAGTCTTTGTTCTACTTTCAATTGCGTATGGTTTTACCTCATTTCCAAATCGTCGCTTTCTGTTTTTATTTCCATTTTACGCAGCGTCACAGCTTTTCTGAAAACGGGGTTTAATGAGTGAGTTCGAATGTGTATGAGTTTATGAGTAAGACTGAATGGGGAAGCAAGCGAGTGAGTAAGTGAGTGAATGAATGAGTTAGTGACTAAAAACGTGAAGGTCGGTGAATGAATATGAGGGTCAGTTAAAGTCAGAGAGCAAGTGAGGCATCTAGCCTTGTCTTTTTCATGCCTTGTCCATGCCTTGCCTTTTACAAATTGAAACGATTGAAAATGATGCACAAGACAAATTACCATTATCAAAGAGAATTGCTGATAATTGCCTGCTTCCCTTCGCCTGGCATGCCTAGTGAAAGTCATGGTATTTCATTTGTTCAACAAATTATAGTTCTTGCACAATTACACAGCAACGATTTCAGGACTATTTGTATTTGTCCCTGATCATCTTCAAGCTCTCTGGGGGCTGAAGGCACTGGAGAGGATGAAAGTGACAATAACATGGAAAGATGGGGAAAAAAGCAGAGTAAATGGATTAAGTCCAAATAGCAAAAAGGAGAGATAAAGATGGTGGAGGGGTTAGTAAGTCAGGAAAGTTAATTCTTATCATATTAAGGCAGGCTATCAGTGGCACACAGCGAGCGAGTGAGTGAGAGAGTGAGAGAGCAAGAGACAGAGATGTATTACAGGGAGAGAGATAGGGATGAATACAGGGACAGGTGGCTGTTATTTCAGCAGGGGAATCCCATCTAGCAGGGCAGATAGAGATCAGCATGCCACCTGCTTACCTGATAGATGGCCACTTTCTATTCACATGGCCTCAGCACATCCCTAAAATAGGCCTATGCCAACATACTGCATATAGTCTATGCATATGTCTTCTCTGTGTCTGCATGGGGTTCCTTGGTGTTCTCTAGTTTCCTCCCACCTTATAAATCCAAGCCAGTAGGTGGACTGTCTTATAAAAAATGACCGTAAGTGTGAATGCGTTTGTGTATGTGCTGCCCGATGACGGACATACTGCATTCCTGCCTCACTTCCATCTGTTTCCCTATGTTACCGAGCTACAGTTTGTGACGCGTGAATGTCATTTTGGTGATAATGAAGAACAAATGCTTTTTACTGTGCACTCCAGCTTTTGTTAAGACCCCATTCACACACTACAAGAACATGTCCATGCTAAAAGAAATAAACACTAATTAGCACAGTCCTAATAATAGTTTCTGTAAAAAAAAACCCAAACAAACAAAAAAACAAACAAAAAAAAAAACTTTTGCCGACAGGGTGCGAGTTTATCAAGTGTAAGCAAATGTCAGGTCTTCTAGCAATTGGGCCAAACACCATGTACTTTCTGACTCCCAATATGCTGTAGCACAAGTCAATTTTTTACACAGCTGTCTGCTCCAATGTAGCACCTCCCCCTAACCTATGTTAGCCTGAGCTCTCCTTAATGACTGTCAAAACAGTGCACATCAGAGCTCTGAGCTCTGCACGCAGTTACGCTTTCCAGTAGCTGTCAGAATGTTGGCTACTCCTGCTGGCTGCTTTTCACTCGCTGATGTAACTGCATGTCAGTGACGTGAAGACTTCATAAAGCTCTAAGAGGACAGCAGAGAAGGCTTTTCAAGGCAATTCTGATAGCTTTCATTTACGTGAACGTGCTCCAATGAGACCATGGCAAATGCTCTGAAGCACAAGCGACATCTAGCATTGCCGTATACGGGACATACTTTGTGAATTCACGTTAAATACACGGTAACATGCTATTGCATTCGGTGCCGCTTACTCGTTCTGTGGACGGTGTTATAATTTAGGAAACGTCTGCTTCATTAAATGCAAGAGGTAGTTGCATAAATTGCATCAAGTCAGGGTTTGAATGATGAACATCATTACGGCTGCGAGCTAATGAACCCCATTGTGTATGTAAATAATATAACCGTTCCACTGTCACTACCCAAGTATGAATAACTCCGCAATCAACACTTCCAAAGCTTTGCTAGAAAGATGAATTGATTCTTAAAAGCAAGATTCACTCAGTGACAAGTGTATGCTTAACATGCGGTAAATAAGAACACTGTCATTAGAAATCTCAAGCTTCGTTGATTCATTCATTTGTTGATTCCGAGCTATTAGAGGTATTATAATCAATTGCCTATGGATTGCTGGCAATTTTCGCACATCCGCACCATACATGGCACCGACAGCGGAAAAGAATAACCGCTGAACACGCCATCCTCAGAGCGGTGAATTGAGGGAAGAGTGCTTGTTTCATAACTCTTTACCTCTGTGGCTTTGGCTGCGAACTGCTCCTCAGGATTCCACAGTTTCTCTCACGCCCAGGAAAGGTGATAATGAGAGTGGCTTCATGCCACTGACGTCGCATCTTCACCGCCTGAGCCAAGTCAGCGTACAGACACGCACATGCACGCACACTCGCTTCTAAGCCCCAGTATATTGCTGGAACTAAACATTGTCTAAGCACTGGATCTAATCTTTACCTCAACCTGAGTTCCTGCACACCTTATCTGTTTCTTTAGGTTTCTTTTTTTTATTCATAAAAACTGTGTTAACGTGTCCCATATTCACAGAAACACAATATAATCATCAAGCTGTCTACAGACCACCGAAATCATGTTAGTTTAAGGCAGAATATATTTAAGGAGTGTTTCGTTCGTCGTAAAGACAGACACGCGCCCAGCCACACAAAGAAATATACATATCATATATGCAAATTCCTCTCCTCTCAACTGTGTCTGAGGCGAAGCATTGCACAGACAAATGTTTGGAAATGCATGGTAATGAGGAGTGAGCCTTCGTGTTTGGATTGGCTTTAGATCACACACTTCCCATGCTGCTCTGACTGAACTCTGCTCCAACTCACAGCCTGACTTTCCCAAGAATTTGCATTTATGTCTGCCAATGGGATTATTGTATTCCTTTTTTGGGTTGTTGCTGTTGTGGTTGTTTTTAACTAGAAAGCATTCGATATGCACATTAGTACAATAAGAGGGGAGAGAATATGATAAATGAATCATCAGGGACTAGAGACATTGCAGATATCCTTTCAGACCTGTCCACCCCCCCCCAGTTAATTTCCGACTCAGGATGAGAGAAGACATTCTTTATACTCTACCTATTGAGTGGATCCACCACTATAGCTCTGGGGTGAGACATGTCTCCCTCTAACAGAGTTTTCCTGGTATCAGCTGCCCTCTCCAGCCTGGCCACGCTGATAGTCTTCCTGTAGCCATCATTCGTCCAGTACAGGTTATTTCCAATCCAGTCCACGGAAATGCCTTCTACATTATCAAGATCTAATGAAAGAAAACCATGCAGACCAAAGCTATAAGTGTTTGATTTCTGACAAACAGCTGAATCAAGGCAGAAAAATCGGATTTAGGCTGAGGAAATATAGTAGCATACTGTAACGTAACATTCTTTGAAACCTCAGCTTCAAGTATATGAATACTTATACTCAAACTTAGTACGGAGTCTTAACTAAGTAAAGAGAAAGGACACGAAGTGTCTTTTGAATAATACAAATACAAAAAAACAAAACAAACCAACAAACCTATGAATTAAGTTTGGCCAAACCTTTGACTGGCACTGTGTGTATATATATATATATATATATATATATATATATATATATATATATATATATATAGAAAAACAC
>JAQMCW010000034.1:10332497-10343203 GCA_030068335.1 Chrysichthys cranchii
TTGGTGGAATGACAGGCTCGTATTCCCAGGGCGTGCCCAAGTGAGTTCCGGGGGCGGGCACTCTAAAGCCCGCCCCTGGCGCCAGGCCTGCAGAAACACATATTACAGGTACAACAGAATCTATCTTTGTCTATTTTAGAGCTGCAGGCGCCGCATTTTCCGAACAGACATTTCAAACGTCAAACTTGAGAACCATCGTGATGGTTGGAAATCTATCTGCGATTCTTGATGCTATCATCAATCGTCGCCAAACCTAACGAAAGACAGAATCGTAAAAATATTTCCATGAATGTCAGAATTCCTTAGGATTTGGTGTGTGTCCCTTTTGCTTTTATGACGGAGTGCACTTGAGCTAGCTTGGACACAAGTTTGTGTAAAAACTGTTGATCAATGATGTCTGAATACACCCCTCAGTGGAAGTGATACAGCTCAAGGATATTCGATTTTTTTTTGTACAAACAGGCTAACACGGTCAGTATTGCAAATTTTGCTTTCATTTTAAATAGTGACCTAGAAAAGAGCCGAATCTTGAATAGTGGGCATTCAAGGTACTTCCTTTAAAATAACATTTCTGTTAATTTCTCTTTTAAAATAAAATAAAAAAAAATCCAAATTTTCATTGTGATCTCAGGCTTTTGGAAACGATTATATTAAAAGAATCGTGACAAAAGCTGACTTACAGTGGCAATACACCGAAAAAGCATGCCTTGTGATTTATGTTAATTACTAATACTTTACTTTTTTTTTTTTTTTTTACAAAATATACCACAAACGACAGTGCTGTCTCCTCCAGTTTTCCTTTATGAAATGTTCTATCACTACCCCTCAGACATATCCAATCCCTTTAGGCTTTTACTCAAAGGCTCAAAAACCCATCTGTTTGTGAAGACCTTGATGTTTTATGAACTGCACATAAAAGCTATGAACGCTTTCATCAGTGGAAACATTCAGAAACATGTGAACTGTACATATGATGTCTTTCAATTCTACAAATATGTCCTATTGAATTTGGCAGTGTTAAAGCCACATCATAAGAGCCTTCTTTAACTAATACTCCTCCAAGTTTTAATTACACAGCCAATGTTAATCTGGACAATTCCATTATTGCCTCCATTATGGTACTCCGTGTCAAAAGATAGCCAGAAACCTGGGAGGCTAAGTGATAATCCTTGCATGTGCTCGCTAATGCCCTCATGGGCTACACTCACATTAACAGGCTGAAGTGACTCGACGGAACTGTCTGATTTCATCCCTTAATATGACACAGATCTGATCTGATCAGGGTTGTGTGGACACACATATCAGATTATTTCAAATCACACTCTGGTCAATTTCATACAGGATCGTAAATCAGACACGTATCCCATTTGTAGCCAAGTGACTTGAATGAAACCGCTAAGTGCTGTCGTCTTCACCCAGCACGGTGTCCTGTCAGTTTATGCTACCTATCAAGATAACTACTTTAGGGGTTGGGTGTTAGGTTTAAGGTTAAGATTTTCAGGTTATCATTAAGCTTTAAGTCTCAGGGTTAAAGTTAGAGTTAGGTTAAAGGCTACGGGTAAAATCGAGTTAATTCTCTGCTATTGATTTGCGTCACTGTAGCGTTTTTTGACAAGGTAGCACAAATCAGCAGAACAGCAGCAGCGTGACAAACAAGCGCTACAGCTGACCATTTTGCTCCAGAGCAAAATGCAATTCATACATTAACTACTAGTGCATCCATTTCTCATTTAATACCATGGGTCATCTGACTAATATGATTTTTGTTGGTGGTGATGCAGATGACTTGTGCAAAAACGTGTTCAGGATGGAGGACAGAAGCGTCCTCATTACAATTAGATACAGGTCACTTGTAATTGTGAAAGTGAATTGTCAAGATAGGCAAACCCGATCTGAGCAAAAATTGGAATTGAACAATGAGGCTTGTAATGTAAATGTAACCATGGACTCCTAGCCACAGAGAGCAAAATGCATTGCTGAATTACAAACATCCTGTACTCAAAAAACGGTTCCTCAGATGGCATATATGTCAGCAATTACTTTCATGCTTTATGTGCCACAGTTGACAATAAACTCACAGTGGCCCACAGAAGGATGGATTTTTTAAGATTTAAGAAAATAGCATCGACTGAAATATTTGTGAGGGAAAGAAAAACCTACAACATGGAGATAAGCAAGCTAAGGAGCAAGTTTATCATGGATGCTTTCACACTTTCAGTAAACCCCAGAGCAAACAAACGGCAAATAACAACCAGATACTCTCATCTTTAAGCCTGTTCAACTGCAGTTAAAATGCACAGATGTAGAAATAAAGTGCAGCAGCACAGTTTAGAGAAGGATGACAATAAATATGAAATGACATTTCCCTCACATGTATAGTGTGCTCTTGTAATAAACTTCTGATGGCTGTCCTTTGAGCTAGACAGCCGCCGAAAACTAAAAGTCATTCGGAAAGCTAAAAGTCATTTGGGAGCAACTGCAAATACCTCGGCAGATGAGTGAAGCCATTTCTACAGCAGGAAGTAGATGAGGAATTAATCCCTAGCTGGAGCTCTAAAACACTCCGAACTATGCACTTTATTCTCGGGGTTTCTTTCACCGTTGGAACAACACTTCCAATTCAAAATCACACTCCCCCTGCTTGCTTACTACCCACAATAATGCACAATGATATAACTGTGATTTGAAATTGGATTTTTCCTTTACAATAAGTGTATCCAAATGTAAATTAATATGGTTTAAATACAGCTATGTACATGCTGAACAGTTCTAATGTGTATACCATGTATATACTTTTATGGCAGCACGTTCAGGACTTTATTCAAGCTCAAATGCTAATTAGAAAAAAAGCAAATTCAACCATGTATCTGCAAATGCATTTGCTGTGTGTTTGCGTACGTGCATAATTGAAGACATGAACCAAATGCAATTCCAAAATATATATTTACAATTGCACTTTTATGAGAAACAACACCCAACGGCTGGCAAAATTAACATGCAAATACAAACTCTGCATGACATTTCATTTTCATTGTCTAAACTGGTAGGATTTAGCTATTTTTGACAAAGCAATATTAATCCTTAGATTTGCATTTGCTTCTTAGCCCCATGCTCCAACTCAGGCAAAAAGAATTACGCCACAAATACAATTCTGTTTGCACTTGCTTTCGTACTGTCCAAGAGCTGCCCTATATGACCAAAAGTTTGTGGACACCTGATCATACCACCCATATGTGGTTCTTCCCCAAACTGCTATCACAAAGTACAGAATTATACAGGATGCCTTTATATCCTGTAGCATTACAGATTCCCTTCACTGGAACTCAGTCGTGTTCCAGCATGTACAGGCACAAAGAGAGATCCATAGTGCTATGGTTTGCCAAGGCTGGTGTAGAAGACCTCGAGTGGCCTGCACAGAGCCCTGACCTCAATCCCACTGAGCACCTTTGGGATGAATTGGAATGCTAACTGCACCCCAGGACTCTTCACCCAACTTCAGTGCCTGACCTCACCAATGCTCTTGTGGTGAATGGGCAAATCCCCACAGTCTGCCCAGAAGCATGGAGGTTATTATGACCACAAAGGGGGGACCAAATGTGGAAAGGGGTGTTCAAAAGGCACATATGGTTGTGATGGTCAGTTGTCCACAAACTTTTGGCCATGCAGTGTGCATTTATCAGTCAAACATTCGGAACAAGATTTTTTAGTGTTGGAACTAGATTTTAGAGGAAATGGAAATTTCATCTAATAACAAGTGCTGTGCTCTACTTTGCATCTCCTGCTATCAAACCGAGACGAACACCCATTCACAGTTATAGGCAATTTAGCATAGCCAGCTGACCTCATCTGCATATCCCTGAAGGAATCCTACACAGGCACGGAGGGAACATGCAAATCCCATACAAAAAGGCTCCAGGTTCACAGTCGGCCAGAAGGTTTGAACTAAAAACCACCTTGTGGTTTGTGAGGCAACAGTGCTTACAAGTACACCACTGTGCCACCTGGGGTCTGTTGCATTAAGGGAAATTAACAGTTATACTATAATTGCAATAGTTAGAAAGAAACCCACCCAGATGCAAGGGTTGCTACACTGATAGCAGTGCTGCTGTTTAGTCCCCTCAAACTGCTGCTTTATGATGAGACAAGAGCAAGGGCAGCCCAAATTTCCACTCTCCATATGGACTAATTACAGTCTCAGAGGATCTCCAAGGCCTTTGGCCCAGCAAGGCCGACCTTCATTGCACCAGCCTATGCATTTGGACTTGGAGCACTCTAATTAATGTGGGACCAAATTAAGATGCTGACCCGAGCACACGCTGTAGCCGATAGAGATTCAGAAATATTTAGTAAGCTTGCCATGGATTTATTGCTGGCAAATTAATGGCTGATTTAATCCTTAAGGGTTATTACAGCTGGATCAGTCCTGTCTGTTTGTC
Organism: Chrysichthys cranchii; assembly: GCA_030068335.1. Taxonomy (NCBI): domain Eukaryota; kingdom Metazoa; phylum Chordata; class Actinopteri; order Siluriformes; family Claroteidae; genus Chrysichthys; species Chrysichthys cranchii. Next base: position 10,336,934 of record JAQMCW010000034.1, read on the forward strand.
ATTCAAAGTTCATATATAGATGTAGCTATTATTTGGAATTACAGAGAGTGGAATAGGGCAACAATATACATGTTGTCCTTTGTACGGATAGCGTTTCAAAACTGGAACTATTAAACCATAAAAGGCCATAAAACAGAAGTTGACATACAAACCAAAATCATAAACTAATATCCTTGTAACAGTATAAAGCCTTCATTTTACTGGAACTTGTTTTGAAATTCTGCCAATCGACAAAAGCAAAACGAGGCTACACATCAGAGCTGCATTTGTATTGTCATGAGATTGACAGTTTCATGACAAAGTCACAAATCCATTTCTACATTCATCCGTCCTGATAAGAAAGAAAAAGAAATCTTCTTAACAAGATTAAATATTGCCAGAATGTTTTCTCACATTACAAAAAGATGTAAAGATATGATGGATGCCAGAAAAAAAGACATGAAGTATTGATTTAGGGGCCTGTCACTTTTCAAACACTCCGAGCTCTTTCTTGCTCTGTGAAATCTGCCACATTTCAACACGCTAGTGTTGAATTAAATATGTAAAAAGTCACTTCTGCGATTTCATATTTAATTAACATTTCTGACAGATTTTGAATCTAGAGCTTTCTGTGGTTTTTTTTTTTTGTGACTTGAATTGTACATTTAAAGGGGTCATTCCACGAGAAACCGTTTAATGGTTGCTCTTTTTGAAATACGATAGGTCACTCCGAGTTGCATATGCACACTGCACATGAAAATGTGAAAATACCCCTATTGCCTGCATTAGCCACAGAAAGAATATAGATGGAAAAATGAGTGAATCAGAAAAAGCCCTTCGAACTGACGATACTTTGAAAATTAGTAGAAAATTAGTGGGCCTCACACACCTTGGCTTGTGACTGCCCAAAGGAAGACAGTTTTGATTTTGCGGCCAGGAGAGAGCAGAGCCCGTCTCGACGGGTAGAAGTAGAGGAGCTAACAGCAAGTTGAAAACATGGTGGAACATGTCGTGTCTGTGCTATTTCTGGCAATAACACATCAACATTGCATGTCTTGCCCAAGGAAGAAGAACTGAGGAAGAAATGGTCGGAATTTGTCTTTGGAAAACCACCAGCGAAGTATAAAGCTACGTTAGCTCTGTGTTCTAATCATTTCGACCACAGTGACTTTTACAATTTGGGTGCCTACAGTAGTGCTTTTGTATCGAGGTTGTTCTTAAAACCTGGATCTGTACCGTCACGACGATCCACAACCAGCACACAGGCTGTAAGTAAAAAATAAACTTATCCACCCAAAGTTTTTGTTACAAAATAGCATGTTCAAGTTCTCCACGTTAGCATGCATGAAATGGACATAAGCTAGGCTATCACAGCCTGCTAGCTACTACCCAGAGACTTAGCTTGTTGAACCTATAATCTTCTAACCTAAGCGAAGTGTTAAACCACAAATTATAATATTATAAAAATTAATTAATCTTATGTTCAACTTGGCCTAATGGTCCATTAGGAAGATTGCAAAGACTGTTGATAGTGTAAAGTAACAAGTTTTTATTTTAAAACATTTCCAACAGTTTATTACAACTTAAAGCATGATGACAATCACCACAAACGTTCACCTCTTTTAGGAGAACATTTAAGTTGACATGGAAATATCACCATTCTGAAACATTCATCGACAAACGATCAGGAAGCGATTCTTGTGCTATCTCTCCTTCCTCCTCGGATTCAGGATCAAAAGCGTAAGGCTGTATCTCCGAAGACATTTTGTTCTAACCTTACAGTTTTCTGAGCTTCAGCAAGCGGAGGCAGGCTGAACCTCTGATGATGCACTGGAGGCAGCGTCACAGTGCCGTTAGCCAATCAGAGGTGATACGTTTGCATGTCATGAATATTCATGAGTAAAAGCAGAAATCCTGTCGTTCTCCCCGCACGCACTATTCCACCAAACTAGAACAGCCTGAAACAGGAGCACCAGAGCATTTTTTTTCACCAAAACCAACTCACAGGGCATTCATTCGTACTAGAGACCACTGCAAAATTAATGAAAAAACAATGCAATGACCCCTTTAAGTAAGAGAGAGAGGGAGAGAGAGAGAGAGAGAGAGAGAGGAGAGAGTGTGAATCCACTGGGTTGCACAATTGTAGGTCTTAGTCACTGGATAAACAGGGTTAAACAAATATAGCTAAATAATACCCACCAGATTTCAGCTAACGGCACACACTGTAATATGGCTAGACTGCAGCGGCAAAACCTGGATCATGTTTCATTTTCTTTTTAGCTTGTGTAAATAAAGTTTAAGCCGATATTGTGGGTGTGTGTTTTGCCTTCAAAATCTTTAAATTCCTACCTTACAGCTGGTCGCATACAGCAGTCCATATGGCTCAGGAATAACAAGCTACATCTAATACTTCAAAAAAGAAATATTTCAAAAAAGAAAGACAGAAACGCAATATTCAGTGTTCAAAGACTAGATGTTTGGATTGACTAGTGCCTCATTTATAAGTTGAATAAAAGCATGTGTCACATGAATACATGTTAACTGGTAACAGAAATGTAAAAGGAGCTGGACATGGCACAGCCCCAGAATGCTCTCCTTGGCATTTCTTCTTTGGATCATTGCTTGGGTTTTCCCTCTGAGCTTTGTATAAAGTGTCATCATTTTATTTAAATGTGTGGGTTTTTTTTTATTTACTTTCTTCTTAGTGTGACAGTAATAATATGTTTCACTCCTTTACTTCATGGTCGCACACTTCAAGCATTAATCCCACAAAATACACGGTGAAACTAAGCATGAAGGAGTGTATTCAGAGTTGCTGACTTCAGTTACATCAATATTTACAGAAAGAAAATTCTCCATATTCAGAGATGTTTCACACAGATATTATGTTGATTTTCTAAGGCGACCCATCCAGATTATTAAAATTGTCTGTATTTAGTTCACACTCCTGAGGTTGCCAGATATTTCCTGAGTAGAGGTGTCTGAGAGTTGGAATAGTCCTAGTGGTAAATATCAAATAAATCAGTGTGAATCTGCCTTAATTTAACAATATGGCTAATTCAACTTTATTCATTATTTAGCAGCTTACAAAACACCCCTTGCTACACTTTCAAACAAAATAGGACTAATCTGTACTTTTCCTTGCTGGAGTGATACCCTCATGGGGATATCTTTTGTACCTGTAATGCATGTCTTTCAAGAAATAATCCTTTAGAACCTAAAGTGCCTTTAGAAATAATCTAAGGTATATAAATGGATCATAATTAGTTTTTCAGGGTAGCGCTTTACAAGTGCACATTTCTAGGTAAACAATACATGCAAAGAAAATGCCCTTAATAAAGGCAGCATTCCAGCAGCGTGAAAAAAGGTAGAGTTTGATTTAAAAAAAAAAAAAACAATTCTGAGAGGCGTATTATTTTATACCCCGAACGAAACGTGACAGAAAGCATGAAACTCAGGCAAGAATTAAAAAACAAAAAAACAATACTGGAAAGTGACTGGACCGGTCACATACGTGCTAACTGTCAAGGCCATGAAATCTTAATACGTGTTGGCTATTTTATCACACTTTTAATTCATTATTCTGAGCTGTTGAATTAATAAAATAATATCAGTGTTTTTGCTTTTTCAATGTGCACTTGAAAATATGTTCATGACTAACTTTATAACATGACCAAGCAAGCATCTGCTCAAAGTTACAGCTCGCTGTAATGAAGTGTAACTCCTCACTTTGTCCAAAGAAAATGTCCCGAATTGGGAGTGGAGGCAGATGCAAGTGCAGATTTTTATTAATACAAAGTGAAACACACACAAATAAACACAACTGGACCTTCAGCATGAGCATAGAACCTAGGCACATAACAAATTTGAACATAGGTAACAAATAACAAAGGAATACAAAGCTAACGTAACTTAAATAGAGTGCTTAATAAGGCACGACGAGACAGTTTCGGGTGATCAGTGACGAACGTGGCATGCAGGGGAAGATGGGTAGTACTATTGTATGCCAACTTGGTTTTACCATCAGAGAAAATATTGTGGTCTCTTTCTTCATGCTTTAGAGCAATGATGTAATCAAATAATTAACAGTGTCATGCTTATGTATTTAACGCTAGTCTGAAATGGCATTTCCTAGTTTTCTTTCAGTCTATTCACAGCACAAAACATACAAACTCCATAACATTGTTACCTTAAATACTGCTCAATGATCAAGGCAATATTATGCAAAAAATAAAAATAAAAAATGCATGCATGTCCAATGTCAGATCAAGTAGCCTTAGCTCCATTTGATGTCTGAATGCCGGTGTGTGCAGTTTCAGAAATAACTCCTCACTGTACTTATGTAACTCAACTCACCCTGACTGCATCCTAAATGACATTTCATTCTATGATTATGAGTATAATAAATATGGTAATGAATGGCATTTAGGTGAATGTTCCTTTTTTTTCCCCTTTAAATTGACAAGCACAGTAAATGATTTGTGCTCTATTCATGGATATTCATATTTGAATCAGAAACTGTTCTTATCAGTGTTGCCCTGGCCCAGGAGAGAATTGTTTGTTTGTTTGTTTCAATGGCTGGTAATGAAAAGTTAATCAAGTGAGATAATTGAATGCTGTTGAGAGGCAGAGAGAGGGAGGGAAAGTACATGTGCAACATTGTTTTTCATTACTACGCGAGGGTGGCATTATCTATTAACAATTCCATCTCCCCCAAATGCTAAGGGCAAATTATTTCACGATGAAAATATCTACCTGATTGATAATAGGTGTATTCACCATGATGTTTTTGTTTGATTGCTTTTAAATCATCAACATATTAAAACTGACAACAGATGAAGATATGGTTCATGGGCATTTGCTGAACATATGAATCATGCAAAGGTTTTGTTTTTTTTTTCCATTAGCGAATAAATGTTGGGAAAGAAACTGTATCTAGTATCTAATCTGTGCCAGTGAGTGCGAAAACAATTTGATTTTGTTTATGTTTGCTTAAAAAAAGATAAAGTCTTGAGAAAGTCATAGCTAGAAGGGTCGTTTCTTTTACTTGCCAATAAATATTTCTCTCTGGGCAGTTTATCATTCAGTAATCAATATCAACAAAAACACCTGTACATGCTGACAGAGTGATCACTTCTAGCCTTAGCACATTTGGACATATTGACAAGCTTCAAACAGAGGTGCAAAATAATGCAGTGTGTAATGAGGTGGTGTGGGAAGGGTTGTGTGTAATGTGAGGGTGTGGAATGAGCTGCTTTTTGGCCATAGTTGGACCATAATACAGACAGCAGTGGTGTATTTAATAGACGTGATCAGACACTGGCTGCATGTTGATCGCAGCTCTAATTCGACATACAGTTGAAGGGGCTGTGCAATAGCTGGTAACCGTCTTCGTATTAGCTCTGAGGCCTCCTCTGGACTATGTCCTAGGCAGCTGCCTATGTCGCCTGTGCTAACAACCGGCTCAGACAGAGCTCAAGAGTTTGAAGATAATTCTTCGGTGGTTATTAACTCAGTCACTCAATAAGGAGAAACTAATCCGATCCAGTCCAGTACAAACAATCAGCATGGAATCAAATCTAATTTAGACTGAATGTGAACAAACCGTTAGCAACAACGTTATCGCCGGCCCCCTGATTGGAGGAATACAAGCAGGAGAGAAATGGCTTTCTCCAAGCATGCTGGAAGAAGAGACATACTCAAAGTCTATTTGAAAGAAGTCCTGGCACAGATCTATTTCCCAATGCGTATTTAATTCTCACTAATTCTTTGCTGTCAAGAAGTGAAAACTGTTCATGATGCCTAATGTGCTTAAATAATGTTAAAGCAGTTCTGTTATCCCAATTACCGTTCGAGCAGGGTAGGAGTATTGCATGCTGCATTATGACTCAGATGACTAAATAAATAAATACTGCACTACATTTCAAATTTTAATGAAAGACCAAACACAAAAATGAGCAACAAATGATTAACTATAAGCAGTAAGCAACTTCAAGCTTTTTCTTAAACCATATTACTCAGTGATCGCTTCTAGGTTATACAGTAATATCAAAGATTCTAAAGCACTACGCGCTAAGATAGCTTACTGGAAGTACGGAAGTTCGACACTATGGGCGCCATTTTAGTAAGCTGCCCTTTCATCACAGAGGCCGGATACCGTTGGAAACTTGCGGGATTTTTCTGAAATCGTCTTCTTGTTTCTTGTTTTGATGTGTTAGCCTTGTTTGTATTATGATAAATTATGACATCCTGTGTTAAGACGACATCAATAGATTATTTGAGCGGATTGTT
>JAQMCW010000034.1:10349322-10359322 GCA_030068335.1 Chrysichthys cranchii
GAGAACATGGTTGTTGTTCAATAATAAAATTATTCCTCAAAAATACAACTTGCCTAATAATTCTGCACTCCCTGTATTTGGCGTGCCAAAAATCTTTTCCCCCGTTGCTCAGCATGAGAGAACATTGCTTGTGATGTAGAAGTCCTGTGGCCTGACCCAGCCAGTCTTGTGAATGTAGCTTGAACTTTGGGTTGTGTGTTTACTGCTTTGGGAAAAAAAAAAGGTTTCACAAAATGTGTTTTTAGAAAAACTGTAATAGCCCTTGGTGTTATAATACTGTCATTCCACCCTGGGATTGATTTTTTCCAATAACTTCAAGACTTTTATTGTCATTATACAGTTGCCTGGACAACGGAATTAGCTGGCAAGACCACAAAGGTGGCAAGTGTCAGCGCCACAATATAAAAACACTATATACACAATATACACGTACAAGAAGGGCATGCATAAATATAATAAGTAACAGCAAGTCCTACTCCTTACATGCACAGACCTAGGGTTTAGTTCATGAGGTTTAAATGGTTCCTTCTTCAAATTTTTCTTGAGGTGTGCTCAAATATTCAGAGTATTCAGACTACAGCAGGGTAAACACTGGAGCAAGAAAAGAGCAGAGGGAGGATTTATCGCCCCTGCCTTCATTGCTTAATTAGCTGTATCTAAAAACAAACAAATGGAGGAGGAGAACAATGAATGTAATGTAGCTTAATGTCTCCTAAGACCTTAGGATAACTTTCTGTGATACATCACTGCAGCCTCTAGACACCACTCACAACCTAAAAAAGACCAAGCTTCATCTTTCTCCCCCCCCTCTGTCCACTGCATCAGTTGCTTTGTGTACTGGGAGGTTATTGCAGCGTTTTGGAGTAAGAAATGTTATGATTCTAGGCAAGACTTGCCTTGAGGGCAGGTTAAAAGCCACTGAGCTTATGAGACGAGAGACAAAACTCTGCAAAATATGACACGACTGTTAGGTGATTTTCTTTCCAATATACCGAGGTGTTCAGCGAATGCTAGCCAGTATCCCCCTGTCTTTGCTACAAGGCATCTCGCTGAATTAAGGATTCGAGAGTAGGACGCTCTTTTAAGTGAGGAAGCAACAGCTTTTGAGCCGAGAATAAACAAGAATTTGTTGCTCCGAGCACAAAAAGAACTCTGTCAAATTCAACCTGACACGGTAATCTTCTGTGTTTCATATGGGTGAGTGGCTTTTCTTCAGGCAGGCATTAGATCAAAGGGCAGATCAGCAGGTTGGAGCTGAGCTTGTGTTGGTGCTGTGTACTTTCGGTTCACTAAAGGTCACGGCTTTGGGCAGCTAATGGGCATCCACCCAGTGTGGCCTGGCGAGTGTGCATTATTATATCACAGAGGCCAGGTGGCTACATTTGCTTTTTATTGTACTTTAGGTGCTTGTGTTCAACAGTAGGCTGTGTCCAGCATCACACCTGGTGCTCAGGACATGCTTCACTATTCACCTGTTTAGTAGCTGATAGTGTACGTTTGGCAGGTCCTGAGCCATGCACGGTATTGCAGCCTACCATCATTGATAAACAATTCGAACCACGGGTGGACAAATGATAAATTAGCAAACCCACTGGGCAAGTAAAAGCTTCAAAACATTGCCAAGTCTCATGGCTTCGTTGCCCAGAAACTGACTAGGCTAACAGATAAGCTAACATAACATACTGACATACGCCATGTAACAACATACGGGCCAAAAGTATGCAGACACCTGAATAATGAACATGCCATTCAAAAACCATAAGCGCCATTTATCAAGTTGTTTGCCCTTTGCTACTATAACAGCCTCCATTCTGCCTTTTGGGAAGGCGTTCCACTGGATTTTGGAATGCAGATATGGGGATTTGTGTCCAATTCTACGAGTTAGTTAGTTAAGTCTATTACAAAACTAAAGGAGATGCACTGGTATATGGTGACTCTGTGTATCATTATCCTACCATCATTATTATTTTTTAAAATTATTACTAGGATTATTATACCACCACAAAGTGTATTAACAGTATAAAATACATGCCAAACGAAAACGTTCGTGAATGACGGAAATTTTGTCGATAAAGAGCAGGATTCTTTCTCAGGTTGCAAACCAGCAACATTTACCTTTTTAAACTTTTTTATCGGAGCATTTGAGGCATGTGCCTGAGACCGTTAGAATGTTCTGCAACAGTTTCGGGCAGCATTTGCACCTTCCAGAGAAAGTACTATCCCAATTAGAAGGCAGCTGTTCATTAAAGTGTCAAAAAAAAAGAAGGAAAAAAACCTAGCCATAATAATTGGAGGTCACTCACTTCTCCAGTTTGTGCGAAAGACAAATCGAACTGTAGATATGATGGGAATGCCTACAATTATCACAACAATTTCACTTGGGCTCTACCATGCAGAAATATACATATAAAGAGATCCATCTACAGTACTTTGGTATCAAAAGTGTCGCTACTACCACCACAGTGACAGCTGAGGTGATCAGACATCTGCATGATCCAAATGAATATGGATGCTGTGTCTTACCTCTGCAGTGAACTCCTTCATCAAAGCCATCCGTGCAGTCTTTGGCTCCGTTACAGAGCTTGTTGAAGTGTATGCACTTTCTTGTTCCAGGACATTGTATGTGATTGAGGTGACATCTGACTATTACTTCTGCAGGACCTAAAGAAGAGGTAATGAAAACAGTTAACATGAGCTCCTCAGTTTGTTATGCAACAAATCCTATCTATACGATATAGCTGGGACGATTTTTTACTACTTCCCAAACTTACACCCTCTGTTACTGCAGCAGTGTTCTTCTAAATGTGTACTGCAAAACAGATGGGCAGTGTGACTGTTAGTAATTATCTCCATAAGCAGAAAATGATTGTGGGTATTACTAATGTCACTAATAATATTATTTATACATAGTCGTTTATTTAAAATGAAAGATAGCATTTTGCCTTCCTTCTCTTTTACTGTTTTTCGAGGAGTAAAGGCAATTTTGTGCTTTATCATTTATAGTAGTGTCTTTTCACTTTATCATTGTGATACAGTACATCTTCATTTTGCATGGCATTTAATTTACCGCGTATTGTAGAATAGCGCAGCTCACTTTGCTGTAGGCAAACTCTGGAAAAGCCACTTAAACACGTTTGGTCCATAGCCATTATCTGAAGATGAGGGCTGTTTATGAATGAATGGTCCGTTATGACAGTTAACTCGAATGATAATCGAAGTATGTGTCATTTTTATTGATACAAAAGAAAGTGCATGTATCATACATGTACATGCACTAATATGGAGCACATTAGGCACATTGGTTTTTTTGCCCCATATATTTCATATACAGTTCTGTGCAAAAGTCTTAGGCACATGCAAAGAAATGCTGTAACGGTGACGTCAAAAATAATTCAATTCAATCTTTGACTTAAAAGAAAAATAATACAACATGCAGCGAACAATTCACTAAACAAAGTCAATATATGTCTGCCAACCCTTTGCTTTGTTCCTGCTTAAATAGTAGACCCAGGTACTATTTATCCAGTTTAATAAAGAAATGAGCCGGTAAGTATTACTGAGCATCTTGGAGAATCTGCCACAGTTCTTCTGGAGACTTTGACGGTCACACTTGCTTCTTGGTTTTGCAGCAAAACTCAGAAGGCTTTTTAAAAAAAAAAAATGATTATACGTGCCCCCTTAGATAATATGACGCTTTCTTCGCTGACATATCAACCTCGTTCAAATACAAATTATTTTTATTATTATTTTAATCAAATATAAATTATGGAAATCTGACATGTTTTTTCTACTGACCGAATAATGCAGAATTCATCAAATTAATATGTCGAATAAAACTCTACTAAAAACAGAGTGCCTAAGAAAATAGAAAACAAATAGAGAGCCTTGTACAGTATGGTATAAAAGAGGGAGAGAAATTCATACCATCTTTAAAAGTAATCATTATTAAAAAAAAAAAGAAAGAAAAGAAAAAGCAATGCACTAACAGCCTTACTGTTTAATGAAATTAAAGAGAGGAAAATTTGCACTATTGCCTACAATCTTTCCTGGAAAAAAAAACAACAACAAAAAAACAAGTGTGGATTTTTATTTAAAATGTCCACTGTGTAGGATTCAACCAACTAAATGCGACTCTCTTACCCCTCCCTTTCCAGGCTCATATTGACCCATATTATAGCCATCAGGTGCCGGTTGCATACTTCCAAGTACTTACATTTACACTCCCTTTTATCCAAAATGTGGTTCCTATAACTTGTTAGCCTGCACCAGCAAACACTCGTTTCCTTTTATTTCTTCTTTTTTGTCTTTGACCGTAGTAAAAATCCTGCACTTACAGCACTGCACAAGACATTCCTGCTGAGCTGAAAGCGGTTTCCATCAATCCTGACACAAAGTTAGATTTAAATGCAAATCCACACATTATATTCCAGTACAGAGATCTGATGATAAGAAGGCACTACAAAGAAGGTTTTACTTTTCATTTTGGCACACGTAACAGTAATGCCATATGTGCACTGCATTCCACATTTTCAGTGACATAAGTTCGTCCAATTCAAAGCATTTTATAATCGTAGACCTTAGAGCCTCGTGACTACAAGACTCTTGATTTGATATTTCTGTGTATTAAATAATACTTTCAGCAGACTGCATAAAGCTTAGAGCCAGAGAGCTCATGCTTAATTAGGCATGTTTAATTTGTTAACGCACATCTTTTGTTTTGTTGTATGTTGCTAAGAGGCAAAATGAATCACACAAACACTGTACCACTTCCACATTAAAAATCAGAATGGAGAAAAGTGTGATAATCAGAACCTAACATTAACTAAAATAACCACTCTTTAGAACCGCAATGAGCTGAAAAGCATCTCAAAATGCACAATGCATCAGAGGTTGAGGAAAATGGGTAACAAAAAGAGAAAAACATTTATTTATTTACTTACTTACTTTTTGGTCAGGAATCTGAAGCTATAGTCAGCAAAGGATCACCTAAATTACCTAATAATATTACTTTATTACAACCTACAATATCACGCAGAGGCATGGGGAGCCATTCGGGATGTCTACTTAAGTTAACAAATATGGTCCTTCGCATTAAGGGTACCTTGCCAATAACCAATAAAGAGTTAAGCACAATTAGAGCCAAATTAATAAAAAAGGGATGTACATGTATGATAAAACTGGACATTTGCCAGGAACACACTGTCTGCCCTCACAGTTAGGAGGATGTTGAAGAAAAGGCAAAAAGAATCCAGATATTAGGTTTACACTGTGGTTTTCAAGTTTCAAAGTCGACTGTTCAGTGCTACTTTCATAACAACAATCTTTTTGGAAGCATTGCAATAAAGAACCCCATCTTGAGAAAATCTTACAAAATGTGGCCCCTAAACTTCAGCAAGCTTCATTAGAATTGGCATGGTGTGTGTCGTAGTATGGTAAGATCAAAATCAGTATCTTTGCTTATGCACACCATCTGCATATGGGATGTTCAAAGCACCTGAAACCCCACTGTAAAATATGGCACTGGATCACTGATGTTTTGGGGCCCTTTGTGTCTGGTGCTTCAGGGACTCTTGTGAAGACTGATGGCATTATTTATTCTACTAATTACCACAGTATTTCAGGGATCTCCTTTATCAAAACATGCGTAGATCTACTCCTAAATTTGTGTGTAAGACCTGCCAGTATGCATAAGAAAATTTACCACATGTGCATGTGCACAGCAGGATAAAGCCCACATGTTCTAAATGGCTGTGCTCCTGCGTGGCCACACTAATTTGCATAAATAAACACCTCAAGTCACCAAATATGGTAAACACAACTTTTGTAGACAACATGGAGAATGCCAAAAGGTCAAGACAGAGTTCACTGACAGTGAAGTAGAGATGCTGTTGCATACGTGGTTTGCTTAAGAAATAAATATGGAACACAAAAGATGCTTCTTTAAAATTTATGTGTGGATTCTGTTGTCCCAACTGCATTTAGAAACCCTCTGATGGTATGGCAAATACTCATTATCAAAGTCTTGATCAATCTTTTTCTATGCTTAGAAACATGTGGACTCTAAAAAGGTTCTTGGGCTCACATGGAAACAAAGGATGTAACTCCCATTTTGGGGCATAACTGTATACTATATTCTTTGCAGGTGACAACCTTTGAAATCAGTAGGTGAGAGGGCTCCAGGACAATGTGCCCGTCCACACAGCACACGTGATGGTGGCAGAAGCAGCCAAATGTGGCTTTGAACCATTGCCCCATGTCCCTTACTCTCCCAACCTGGCATCGTCAAACTTCTATCTGTTTCCAAATCTGAAATCCTACTTGTGTGGTTACCGTTTTCAGAGTGATGATGAAGTCATCAAGATGTAGAGGAGTTTCTTCTATGTTCTATGTATTTGTCTTTGTTCCTATGAGCAATATGTATTATGTGCTATGCTTTTTCACTTCAGGACTATGCAATATGCGTTGCTACTATTTAGGCTATGTGTAGTCTGTTGTGATGAATGTACAGTGGAGATCAAAATTAGAGGACAACCTGCAACTTCCTAAATGTCAAGGTCACTGCGTAGTCCTATTTGGAAATGATCCATACAGGAGTAAAAGGGCAGTATTTTAACCACGTGTCAGAAGTTACATAAGTTATAAGTTACATAAATTCAGAAGCACAGTATAAGAAACTTAAATGAGAGATTTGAAAAAGAGCACTGATCAAAAACAGAGACCAGCAATGACTGTATCATGAAGAAAGATCACAACGAAATTTTCCGAAGGTTACAACAGTTAAAAATTAATAGAACGTGTATAGGCCGTTGCTTTGAATGACTTCAGCGCATCTGCGGCCACAGGACATCACTAGTCTCTCACGCAGCTCTGGTGTGATTTTGGTCCACTCTTCTTGCAGTCTCCTCCACAGTTCAGTGACTCCTCTACATCGTGACCTTGATATTTAGGAAATTTTAGGTTGTTCTCTAATTTTGATATCCACTGTCTATCGTAGCATATTGTATCTGGAAGCTCTAGATGCGCCCTTCTTTCATGAATAGCAAGCAATAGTGAATTTTGAACATTGATGGACCAAGTGCGTTGAGTTTAAAGAAGACTATGATAAAAAAAATAATGCACAAGCAATCTTTTTTTTGAAGTACCCTGTATGGATGGATAGCACCAAAACAATGTGTATTCATGGTTAATAGATGTGATTCCAGGTGGCCTCTGCCAGGAAGTTCAGGCTTGGCCATAGACTGAATTTATAACAAGAGGATGCAAACATACTTCTAACTCAGCACCAAAATGGTTAAAGAAACACAAAAACGATGTTTTTCAATGACCACCTCCATCCATGGATTTGAACCCTACTGAAAACTAGTGGTCCACCTCCTTGAACGCCTGCAGCTTGTTTTTGAGACTGTATATTTACTGACCTCTCAGTGTTTCAGTTTGTAAAGTCTTGCACCTTTGCTTGCTCTTGATATTGCCTTGCCCTGTAAGGGATGTTCACTCTTGTCTGCTCTCTGCCTTTGTTACTACAACTCAGACCTTTGCATCTTATCCTATCTAGCACCGTTATCATTTTATGCTACCTAGCAAAATTAGCATATTATGCTACCTGGAATTAAGCTATAAAGAAATAAGCCCTGGGTCTTGATGTTGTTTTCACGGCATGATGGAGTTGATCGTTTAAAGCTTTTTGTATGAATGCTACATAAGATTGTTCTTAACAAATACAAAAAGCTCACCTTTGTAAGCTGCTTCATGCTCAGGGTAAAAACGTATCTTGCAGCATGAGTTACACTTCAGCAAAAAAGAAAAGGTTTGCATAAACATAAAATTACTCAACTCTGTGGCTGCACAGACCAACCACTTGGATTTCTGGGCTTTAATCAAAGCAGGTCTTTTACTTTTTAACAAACTCAGCACTAAATTACCATGAATTATTACGGCACAGTTTAAGAGCCCTAGTTTCACATCATAGTTTTGCTCTTCGTAGCAGCAGATGCACAGATTCTGCTGAGGAATCCTGCACCACTGCCTGATAGACAGAGAGAAAGTGAGAGACAGACAGGGTGTTAAAGAGAGAAAGAGAGAGAGGGGGAGAAAACACAGCCTCAGTGATCTCCTTATTGACACTTCTGCACCCAGCAGCTGTTTAAAGATTCATGAGGCACGTAGGTGACCCTCATCTGCTGAGCAGTCACTAGAGCACATAAAACATGTCTAAGCGAAACATTAGCTTCCATTTTGCATGCTGTGAATGTGTCACATTGCACCTTAACTACACCAGTATCAATTACCAGAACTGCAACACAGCCACTTAGCATGAGATTTATGGCCCACGTGACAAGGCCTCTTACAAATCTCCAGAGTCCCTACTACATCACCGCTCTGATCCCTGGCCAACAAAGATATCCTAAGTGGGTACTGAATGGTTCAGTGATGTTCATTTATTCTTCGCAAGATTAAAAAAAAAATGCTAAAGATAAAGTAGGCCTTGCTATCAAAGTGCATGATTTGCATAATTATGTGTTCCTATTTTTAAAGAAATATTAACTTTTTGTCCTTTTTGTTTCCTGACATGCACTTTTTCCGTAAGTCTATGAATATGCTGTATTATGAAATGTCAAGCACTAACTGCATGATTATTAGCAAGATTAACAAGATAGCAGGATGACCAACCTCTTTTGTTTTTGCAGAAAATACAGTGGCGAAGCAGTACGAGTGTAGCACTTCTACGATCTGCACCATACTGAAGCAGAAGGAGTCGATAAAGGCTGTAACGCCAGCCAAGGGCGTTAAAATAATTTTCTTACTTTCAGACTTTATTCAAAAGAAACACCCAGAAAAAGTTGCAACTGGGCGTGCGACGGCGTTATTTAATGACACGTGCCTAACTCAGTTCAGAAACATTCTGAAAGGGAGGATGAAACAGACCTCATTGGACAGGTTTTTATTGACAACCTCTGCAGATGAAAGTGAGGAAAGCGTTGAGAAAAGGGCAAAAATCAGCGATTAAGATTCAGTTATTCAGTCCAGCCTTTCTCCTCCACCTCCGCCAGCGTCTTCAAGTCGTCTGATCTCCAAGGTAAATGCTGTACATTACACTTAATAAAACCAGTTTATTGCAGTGCATTCTATTGTATTGTGTTTTGAACAATATTTGCTATTTATAAGTACATTCTTCTTATTTAAAAACATGTAACAAAAAAAATGCAGTGTTTTAGGGGGGTGGTCCGCAACAGATTAATGGCATTTCTATTCATTTCAATGGAGAAAATTGATCTGACATACGAGTAAAACGAGCTCCGTCATGGAACGAATTAAACTTGTAAATCAAAGTAGCACTGTACAGTTTTCAGTGCTTTTCAATTGGAATGACCTTTCTTTTGCACCAAGTCATCTTCAGTACAGAAGAATCAGATATGGTAAATTTAGCAGCGTGAAGAATTTCAAGGTCCAAAATGTGATGATTAATAGCCCCGCTAATTTTCAATTATAAATTGTATATACTGGCAAGCATCTGTCTATTTATGTGGCAATTTCCTTTTACTGACGAATAAACATGGCAGCAGGGCTCTGCAGTAAGTGCCCAAATGTAACGTACAGCACATAGTTAACGCAGGGGAGTGAAGATCTGCGACAAACTGTGATTATCTTAATAAAAATGTATTGTTGATTATGGAATCATTTCCACTCACAAACTGATTGGGAACTAATCTAATCAGATCAGGGGCGCGATGAATATTCAACAGCCTGATATGCACCAAGCACAATAACAGATGGTGTGCAGGATGATAGAAAATCAGTTCTCATTGCCTTACACTAAATTACCAGTCATGACACAGCTTTCCATTGAATCATTCTACATGGAGAACTGTGCAATGTGGAAGTGGAGGACAACTTTAGAGATATATGTAAATCCAAATAAAATTCAAAATAAGTAGCATATTAAACACTTGAAGCAATTATAATAGAAGAAAAGTGTGGTGTCATGGTCAAAGTACTTTTT
>JAQMCW010000034.1:10365330-10379403 GCA_030068335.1 Chrysichthys cranchii
AACCGGAGTACCCGGAGGAAACCCACACGGACACGGGGACAACATGCAAACTCCACACAGAAAGAAAGGCGCCCAGGGCGACCCCGGGGATCGAACCCAGGACGTTCTTGCTGTGAGGTGACAGTGATGACCACTAAGCCACCGTGCCGCCCCTCATTTTTTTTGTTTCTTTCTTTCTTTCTTTCCTTATATTTTTAAATTATTTAAATTGTAAGATCGTGTATTATAGCAAAGAACCTGTATTTAATCGAAAAATTCTTGCAGTGCAGACAACGTGTCTATGAAGTACAGGACCAGTTTTGTTGCATTGTATTATTTCGCAAAGATGAGGAATTGGGTTAAGGGTAATGGGGTTATGGAGTAGATGATGTCTGTATATCAGAAATATGCGTGTGAAATTCTTAGGAAATGATACAAAATCTGTCTGAAATCGAACGTCTAATTGCAGTCTAATGGGCACATGTTTTTAGGGCTTAGTTCCAGGTCATTTGTGTGGTTTTTGAGACTGGAAATGTAGCACAAATCTGGCGACCCTAGTTGAACAAAGCGGTCTGAGCTGCTAGAGCGTAAACTGGATGACTCTGCATTTTCAATCCTCTACAATTACTTTAATCATTCACCAGAAAGGAGCCTTTAGCATACGTCAAGTGCGATCGCCTTTCCGTGCCATTTTGTCTGAGGCATCTGTGTCGTCGTTAACGTCGTCCTGCCACCTCAGAATCCATGGCCACGAGCCGCCTCTCACACATATCACACACTGGTGTGCGTATACGCTACTCCTGCTGTGCTGGAGGTCGAGTTTTCACTCCTGCGTTCCTGAAGGACGGCGCTCCACCCTGACCCACAGCAGATCCTCCTCTGAGCTGATGATAGTGTTTTAGCCTGCAGTGTACACCGAGCTGTGAGGTGTTAACCTGAGTGTACACCATCTCTCAGCCTGTCTCTCTCTCTCTCTCTCTCTCACACACACACACACACACACACACACACACACACAGGATTGTTCATTCACCTTGCACTACAATAACAGTGTTTTTTTGGGTGTTTGCTCTTGTTCATGCTTCTTGGCAGTTGTAAGCAGTATTCCCAGTTTACCACACAGTGCCCTCCTAACTACACTCAATCCTTTCTCTGTAGAAACTGCTTTTGCCATCTGCACTGGTACAAGACGTGTCTGTTTGTGTTCTGTCTGATGGCTGCTCTGATTTGAAGATTGCTCTGAAAGGCAGTGGCATTCATATTGACGTTCATATGGGTTCATCTTCAAATGTCAAAGAGATTAGCTCCAGGCTTCACTATCCACGTCTTTCATCTCCCCCACTTAGTCCTTTACAGGGACAGACTTGCACATTTCTCCTTTATCAGCACATGGCTCAGCACAACGCTCACCAAGGATAACTCGCTCAAATGGACGTTAATGCGCGATAACGGCAAAGTTGATTAAAAGGAATGGTTTCCTAAACAGAGTGAATTAATTCTCGTTGTGCATTAATTAGGCTCTAAACCAAAGCCTAGCTGCGGGTGTGGGACTGAGCTTTGCTTAACTGTGATTTTACACTAACAGCATTCTAATCCTGCTTATTCTAAAGACGTGTGACCAAAACGTTGCTCCGTAAACTACAGTGATTCTGTGTCCAATGGCAATTAAGTGCAATGCTGAACAGAAACACCAGCTATATTGGTGTAAACACAACTGTTCAGCCTCATTGCCCAAGGCAGTAGTATGGGCTTTAAGCCTTCTCACACAATAACATGCACCGAGCCTATTGTTCCTTGGCTCACATTAGCCATGCGTACTTCGTAAATCATAGACGAAATTTAATTAAAGCCATTCATCATCACCAAGTAATGTAATCAACATCCAGTGAAATGGAGCTATCACTTCCTTCAAACAGGTACGCCTTCCAAACCACCAAATCTCAATACATCACATTCAAAACTACTCACCGTTCAATAAAGCATCCATACATCACAGCTGTGCCGCTGCAGGGGACTCAGCACCTGCACTGAACCATGCATTTTTAAACACACAGCCCCAGTCACTCCCAATGCCTAAGATACAATCCTGCGGGATGGAGGTCGGACCCCTGGCAAAGCCGATAGAATTTCTATATTTTCAATTGTCTTGGGGTCTGCAAATATGTATATATTCTGTGTGGGCCTTATTCTAAGGAGGGCCTTAATGTCAATCGAATAAATAATGCATGGCTTTTGGACCAGGACGGTAAGCCAAATTCAAACTTTTGTGCAAACAATTATTTGAGAAAATGCATTTTACTGTGTTGTTTTAAAGTCTGGGGGCCCATTTGTCTGTAAATAAATGCAATATACCTGTGTGGCCGCAGCAGCCATCTCAGTAGAATTCCTGGAGTGTGTGCTTCTTATCCCGTACTTATCCTTGTACTATTTTAGAATATTTAGTACCCTCCAGAGAAGTTGTGGCTGAGGATTTTTTTTAGTATCTCTAATACATTTAGCAGAACATTATCCTCAGTGTAATAATCCAAACCCTGACATTCAATATTTTTGGAAGGAACTGTGAGTCTATGTAATATTATATTGCATTGTAAATAGACCGAATCCATTGCTGAGCCCATATATCATTTTGAATGTTAATAATATTTACCTAAGGAATAAAATGTTCTGGTGATGCTATAATGTCACTAGATTAAAGTTGTTGTTGTTGTTGTTGTTTTCTATAACAGCAAACCCTGAAATGTTCCTCTTACTCCACAGACATTTGCCAGTGTTTACGTTCAACATTACGGAATGTCCGTGATACAAATTAGCTCCTGTTCTTACTTATATCATAGCACCTATAGATAGCTGTTTCTGCACGGTTTCTTGAAGTTAATCGAATGCAGCTTGTTAAGGAAAGACCTGTCGTTAGATCTTCCCATGGCAGAAATCGCTGACAAGTGCTGATACTGGAGATCCCTTCCTTTAACGATAACTAAACCATTCCTCACACAAAACCTCGCCACATTTCAGGAATGAAATATTTTTCTTTGTTGAATAACAACATTTTCACTCCATTATTTATTAGATTAATGTGTATTGTCCACTGTACAAATCTGTGAATGAAGTGGTACTATAGGAATGAGAGTGCGTTAATATAAACCTATGATTTGCCTTTCATAGAAAAATCCATCAATACTTTTTTGTGCAGCAAAATATTATGATTATTATCATACTCATTTGTATTAATAATGTTTAATTTAGCTATTTTACTACTTTATTTTTACTTCACCAAAATGGAATTGAGTCCAAAATGCTTTGTTTAGAATAATTTCACATGAATAGAACTTTTAAAAAGTGAAAATTAAGCATTGTAAATGCAATGAGTCACAGCAATTATGAAACTAATCTAAAATATTCGAGTGATTGCCTTAAAAATCAGGCAGCGCAATTACAATGCGGCATTTGCCATTCATTATTATTAGAGGGTGGAGTATTCTTAAGGAACAGCCAAATAAATAATAAGCTGGTAAATTTGTAAACAGATCCATTTATTTATGAAAATTACGCATTTTTAAGTGAACGAAAGGCAAAAAAGATGCAAAAGATATCAATCAAGCCAAATGGAAATAAACAAAATAAAATCTATGAGAGGAACATTATTAAGACATGAGTGATGTGAAACTTGTTTGGAATATATACAGGCGTTTCTGTGCTGGTGTGTTACATAGTAGAGTTTCTGTCCCCCAAAAGTGAGCCTCGTGTATCAAAGCACACAGTGTATCAACACACATCTCTGCTGCACCAGCAGGGGCCTAATGTAGGCTTTAGTAGTTTGATGCCACCCAATGGTACCATGACAGCAAAGTGTCAGATTTTGAAATATGCTCTATTCAGAAAGCTGCAAGTCACATACTGATGGTTTTGTCACAGACAAAACAATATTGAGGGGGAAAAGAGGGGGAAATGGTGCTGCAATTACATGGAAAGAAAAAGAAAACGAAAAAGGGCAAAGCAAATCTGACAACATATGAAACATAAATATATTGAATAAACATACTTGCTAGAACGGCGCTAAAATTCTTGCTAAATTATGCAATTCATGGCTCCTGAGAACAATGCAGCCTGAATGTAAATTTTATTATAACCCTCCTTTGAGCTTTTTGTCACAGCAAAATAGGACGCCAAATGCTTTCATTTATTTTCATTCACAGCTTTTTTAACGCTAGTATTTGAGCCTGCATTCTTTCTAAATTTCTCAGAGACTCATAGCTCCAGTACCCTAACAAACAGGAGAAACTGGTTTTCTTTTGTTTGTTCTGCTTATATCCTTCCTGCACTAAAGCAGATGGCAAATGTTGGAGGAGTGAGCAAGAGCGTACACACACCGTACAAAGACTCCAATAAAATAAACAGGATCATCTCAAAAGCTCAGTTCCTCTTACTGATTAGCATACTGGTGTGCATATATGCAATGCATTTTGAAAGTTGTGGTCTGAAATTTAAATATACTGCATATACTATATTTCTGGTGGCTCCAACTTACCAAGTCCTAAATTCATATGACATTATCGTCTTACTGGGCCAATTTTTTTTCTATGCTTTTCTGTTAACTGGAGAAGTAAACACTGCACATTGCAAAATGGCTGCCCTTCAGCTCAATAACAAGACGCTACGCTACATTACCTCCCAGACCTCTTTCCTGCAGGTGCCAATTCTCCTGTGGAATGGAAACATTTACTGTCTATTTATTATAATATGAGATTGCCCAGCAGAGGCTGAACGCACATAAAATTCTCCTTTGTCTGACATCAGATGTAATAATTCCATCGGCTAAAGTGTCTAATAACCAGTACTGCAAAGTTAGTTACATTTTAATTGAATGGCCTGCTCATTTAGTGTGTAAAAATCAGAAATGAGTACCCCAAAGGAATTAAGTGCAGATTCATATTGAAGTATAATATCACTTAAACAAATCAGTGCCTTTACTTTTGGTGTAGGTTTTGGTCTAGTAAATCTAGTAGTAATCAGACCTTTTATGGTAACTATAATACTATATATAATATAATGTGTAATATAATGTATAACATACCAAACTAAGTGGTAATGTTTTCATAAACACTGCTGTATTTTTTGTAGCATTATTAATACCACCTGAATTCCAGAAAAAAAATATTCAAATCACATGAGTCAATATTTTATTCACAACAGAATATAGATAACATAACAAATGTTCAAACTGGGAAATTGTACACCTTTAATTGTATACCTTAATATAGCCATTATCTGTACTGCTTCTTGGCCAGGGTCATAAGTAAGCTGCAGCCAATATACATATATATATACACAGTGGAACCTCTGGTCACGAACGCCTCTGAACACGAACAAATTGGTTCCCGACTAAAAAATTCGCCAAAATTTTGCATTTGTTCACCACCACATAATCAGATGCCGAACATACACAGCCCTGGCCATTTTCCCCTTCTGCTTCGTACACGCCAATGTTTTCCCATTTTCTGTTTGCTTATTGTGCAATTGCGTATTGCGCACCTAACAAAGACACGCATGTCCCTTTAATCGGTCAGAAGTGTGTTCATTCGCTGTACAGTAACCTCCTCCCCATCCATCTTCCTCCTCACTTCCTTAACGCCAGAAGCTGACTCATACAAGGTTAGTTTTCTTGGATGTTTGCAGTAAGGTTTTGTATAATTAAGGATTTTTCAAATTGATTTTATTTTTCTTTGCTTACAACTCATTAAAAAATGTTCACAGCATCTTTTTCACTGTGTTTCTATGCATTTTTGTCTTCATTATGGGTCCCAAGAAAGTGGAAATGATTTTATATATATATATATATATATATATATATATATATATATATATATCGAGAATACCCAAGGTCGCCAATCTAAGGCAGGGCTAGAATAGAGACGAATATCCATTCACACTTACTGTCACATGGGTAGGTTTTAGGCGGAAACACGCGCAGGAAGGAGTCACCAGTAATGAAATGCATAATGAGTTTTATTTGAACACCATGGCAAAGGTACAATAACGGCAGGCAAGGTCATGGTTAGAAGCAGACAGGGTAAACCGAATGGCGAACAGTGGTATGAGGACAAAGACGCAAAAACACAAACCAAGAGGATAGCAAGGGGTCAAAACCTAAGTGCAATCATCGACAAAAATCACGGCTTGGCAAGGAGGTAGCAAACAATGCTTCACAAAGACTGCATGCCTGAGTGAGTCTATATAAAGTCCAAGTAATCAAGTCTAACCCGGCACACCTGTTGCAGCCCATGTGATGAGCAAGCGCGGCACGAATCCTTACACTTGCGCCGGTAACGGAGTGGAGGAAAACCCAGAAGTAGCTGTTAGCGGTGCGAGTCCTCCGACATGCACCGCTATTGGGGGTGCCTGAAAACGGGTGCGCAGCACGCGCATGGGCAGATCCATGACACTTACATTCACAGCTATGGGCAATTTAGTGTAGCCAGTTGATCTAATCTGCATGCCTTTAGGCTCCGGCGGAAACCAGAGCACCTGGAGGAAACCCACACAGGCATGGGGAGAACATGAAAACTCCACACTGAAAGACCCCAGTGAAAAGTGAAACCTGACCACAACATAGCAATTAATATATGCCTTAATATGCATGAAAAATATTTAAGTTGCTGTGCTTTGTAGTAGTTTCTATGGTGATGTGAGGTGATTTAAAACAGAGGAACACTTAGTAAGACCTACAAACCAAGTATGTTGAAGAAGGCACAATTGTTTGCAACAAAAATGTGGAAGAAATAACAAAACTGCATCTCAGCTGTTTATCCTGACCATCATGCCATTAAAAATGGCAGTTCTACTAAAACTATTGCCATAACTCTCTCTTAATGTAGTCAACCATTTACCTTGAAAAAAAAAGTTCACTAAAAAATATAAAAAATATGGAGTGAAGCCAGATGAAAAAACAGATTTTAAGCATGTGAGAAAGTTTCCTTCTTATCATGGCGTGAGGTGCAACGTGCTTGGAGTGTTTCAGGCCTGTCACCACACTTTCTTTTCCCCATTAGAGGACAGCAGGCTGTTTTCCAGCTCTCTCTGCTAACCCTAGTAGTGTGGCTGGTCCCAGAGGGCTGCTGGATGAGAGGCTAAGCCAGGTTCCCTCTGGCCATATGGCACAGGAAACACTCAGCCACCCTTCCCTCGAGGCAACACAATGAGGTGATTACATTCCATGGTGGCAGAACGTTAAAAAAAAAAATCACTAAAATGTCAACATTTAAAAAAAAATACACAGAGCCAATACACACCACTTACACAGAGTAAAAAAAAAAAATCTCTGAGGAATGCACACCAGAACTGCTTCTTGGTTCATTTCACACGCATGGATATTAACACCTAAATGTAATGGAGCGCTGTACCTGTCGGAGCTGCATAATATAAAGAAGGGATGAAATTATTTACATTTTAATTGTATTATGAGGGGGTTCTACAATACTGTTTGGAAATCTTGCATAAGCTGACCACTATATATTAATATAATGAGTACATCATTAGTCATAAACTGTACTATATGAAAAACATCTGGAGGGACTCAACTACCGCTTCTAAGATGTTGAATTGGGCTAACAGGGCCTTTTGTGGCTTTATATTCTAATTTAGACTATGTAAGGACTCTGCTTTGCACTTTGTATTGCAAAGGAGGAAAAAGCACAACAGAAGCATCATACCATACATATTTCAAATTAGCACTTGTGCTGAGTAAATGAAGGTTAGTTACATGGTAAAGAACAATTAGAACTTTTTGAATTTTATTTACTACTTGAACACATCTCATCCTCGACCATGTCGATCTACACAAAACCCTCATCTCTGAGAATCTAAGGTGGCTTGCAGAGTTCATTCACATTAGTCAAGTATAAATATAAACTATCTGCTAGCTAACCTGACTCAAAGCATGGATTAAAACTCAGCTCACACAAACTCATCCCTTAAAATCTGCAAAACAGTCATATAAACCCACACTTTGATCACATTACTTCAACAATTTTTTACATATACAGGAAGTCCCCGAGTTACGACAGATACAACTTACGCCAAATCCGATCTTAAGACCGCTTCAAATAATGACCCTAATTCGGACATACAACCGCTGACCCGATGTTATAACGAATACGGTGTTGCTGCGTGACGCAAGCGGGTACTACTTTTTGTTATTGCTCTCGGCGGCATAGGAATACAGCATAAGCGTGAAACACGCTTAGGCCAGTATACGCTGTGAAACAGGTACTGTCATGGAGACCAGAACTGCGTCGTATTCCAGTGAGCCTTATGGTGATTCAGGAAAAGGCTAAAAGGATTTTTGAGGCGTTGAAAAATGAAAAGGGGGACGGGAGTGAAAGTGAAAGTGAACAGTTTATGGCAAGTAATGGTTGGTTTGGCTGGTTTAAGGAGTGCACTAAATAGACTTTGGAAGTGAAGAAGCGAAAAACTGTCCAGTCTAGCCTTGATCTTTATTTCAAGAAGCAATCTCTACCACCATCTACCACTCCAGACACAGTGACCCCAGTACTTTCTCCTAACCCAGACTCCCCTCCATCTCCAGCTCCCTCATGCCAATAAGCCTGTCTCCAAATCATTCAAATTTGTCCCTTCCTGTGTGTAAGTCAACCACAGGATTAAAGGTACAAATAATTAATTCCTCACTTGTTTTATTTTATAAATGTTTTAATAATAACAATAATACTGAAATTATTATTACAGTAATATTGCTATTATTGTTATTATTGTTACATATTATGTATCTTTATTATATTATCTGTACATTATAGTCTAATGTTAAGATCCGACTTACAACGAAATCTGACTTGCACCCGGCCTTAGGAATGGATCTCCCACGTAACTTGGGGACTTCCTGTATACAGAGGTGCAACCATTGCAAAAAATAAATAAATAAATAAATATAAAAAAATTTTCAGGGAGAGAGAATGTGCACGGTGGTACAGAACAGTAGATAAGGAGCTTTTGCGAAACTGTGACCAAAGTGTGATCACTAAAAGTAGCAGCTAAACCATTTTTATTCACAGTTTAACTTACTTGGTTTCTATTGGCTCATAAGATCAGTGTGTGAGAAATCACAGGTCAGAGTTCACCTACATAAAGTCAGTGTGAAGCGACTTATCTGCTGAGATAATTGCATTTGATTTTGGTCTGCCTACTGTTTTACCCGAAAAACAGAGATGCACAATTTCACTTGGCTGCAATATTAGTGTTGCAAGGGGTAAAATATAATAAATGCTATAGCTAAACTGTAGATGTTGACCCCTCTGAATACAGCATGTCCACAGTATTTGCAATATGAAGACAACAAAAAAGACCTATTGCACCTTCAGCAAAACTACTTTTTATTTTCTGTGAAATATACAACATTTAAGAAACCATCTGCCTTCATTATCAATAACCATAAACTTTCCTGGCAATAGCTGTGATTTGGCAGCAACCCAGGTTATAGAAGATACAAAAGTCTTGTAAATGAGGAAACTGATAGGGTAAGTGCTTAATTCCATTTCCTGTCAATACCTAATCCATGATAATGAGATACTCAAAATTCCTATGATAAATAATTCTGGCTTCCACTCAGGGGCATTATACATAAAACGGCGCCGACGTGATTAATCTAAATGATAATGGAATACCAGAGGAGGGAAGAGTTTGCCCACTGTGCCTGGAATATGGAATAAATTAACATTTGTGGGAAAACTCCACCAACAAGTAATCCACCAAGCAATCAGCTGTTTTTGTACAGCACATAATGATCAATCATTTGATGAATATGCTTACTAGTGACAAATAAGAACGCTCTCAAAGTTTTAGCAGCTCTGAGAGAGAGCTTTCAAGCTGACACGGCTGGTACACAGGATACAATGTTAAATTATCCACAGAGTATGATTATAAGACATTATGGAGATGCTTTGGATTGGATGAATGACTTACATCTTTGCAGAGTTTCATCAGAGGCATCTGGGCAGTCGGATTCTCCATCACAGAGCCAGTTCTCAGACACACAGGTCACACGGTCATCACACAGAAACTCGCCGGCATCACACACAACTGTCTCTGATCAACATGAAAAGGTGGGAAGAACAGATGTTCTATGAAATGGAATGGATGGCTACAATAGTTAAATGGTAGCATGCTGGTATGGCATGTATTAGTTAAAATAATGCTATTATACTGTTGTTGTTATTATTATTATATTATTATAATGTTATAACCATGCTTGGGGATGATATGGAACAGGGGGAGTCTGGAAGTAGAAAAAGCAAGAAGCAAGGGAATATTACTGTATGCTATCAAATGTAATTGGACTTTTCCAGCTTTTCAAAACATTCCAGACTTACAGCTAGCAAGTAACACTGTGTAAGCGTGAAGGCATTGGATGAGAATTTCTCTAAAGCCCAAATCTGACAGCATGTTGATACGCCTTTTTGCTAGCGGCTGTCAGATCCATTCAGGGATCACTAAAGATGTGCTGTATATTTCACTACAAGATTTGACTTCAGTGTGTTTCCACAAAAGAAAGCTTTTTCTGTATCCCCTGGATACAAAAAAATTCTTGAAGAGTTTATGCTCACACTCAACCCTTTCCATGTCCACCATGCTGCCATGAACTGTTACTCTGCTTTTTAATTCTTTCCGGTCTTGCCCTTGAGCACATTTCACCGCAGAACACGTTCACATCTGCTCTGAATGGCGAAATCGTTACCTTCTCCTTCTCAAGCGTCCCACTTTGCCGACCACATTCTCCTCTTTACACAGATTTTGCGACACCCCGCTGTTTCTGACAGTATACGACCTTTTATTTTTAAGCCCAGGAAAAAAGGACATGATGGAAATAACATGAGGCTCTTTTAGGTAAATCGTATGTGGTGTGTCATATAAAACACCTTCAGCAAACATACACCTTACAAAGGTTGTAGTAGGAGTAAAGGGTCAGGTTGATCGTAAACAGATTGCTGGGGATAACTCCATGCACTGCTGCTTTCTCCTCTAGTGCCTCCCAGCAAATTCACAATCAAGGGGAAACCTTGAAACACTGAACAAGCTTTATCTGTTTTCCAACCGCTGAACTATTATAGTGTTTACTGCCTCGTTTCAAACTCCTCATAAAAAGAGCTGCTTACTGACGCATTACTGTAGAATATTGTCAAGCTGAGCTTAGTGTATATCTTTTATGAATGTGAAATAACAGAAAAGTGGTTTGCTTGAAGACTAGTGTTTTTCACAACACCATCATTTCCACCTCCACACCAATATTGTATTAAGTACCACAATAGCACTCATGAAACAACACCAAACATAATAACTGCAAACAGAAATTAAAACATAGACGGCATCTAAGGAATCTGATGCATATATATACAGGATGATTTTAGGAAACTTATTAGGCAATCAATAAAACAGCTTATATAAAAATTAGTAGCGTAAACTAGAAAACATCTATTCATCAAGGCTTCTTTAAGGGTTAATTGCATAATTAAGGGTTAAGCTGGTACTTGGAACTCTTTTCGGATTGAGAAAGACTGTTGTAGGATTTTACCTAGAAGCTTTAAGGATTCTCCCAGAGAGACAAGCCAAGAATCTATTTATTGTTTACATAGCCCACCTGTCAAATAGAAGCTCCCATGTTCTATCATGTCTCATTATTTTGTTACCGGCTAGGCTATTAAGTGGTAGCTGAAATAATATCATAACGTATGGCAAGATAATTAGCTAGTTAAGTGTGTTAATACTAAATGAGGGAAACGAATAATTTTATGTTTATTAACCTCTTCTAACAAAGTTTCTAATGTAGGAAGTCAGCAAGGCATTGGTCATTTGCTGTTCTCTCTTCGCATTGCACATATTATTTGAGTCGAGCTAGAGTCTTTAGTTTCTCTCAGTAGGTCTAACAGTGAGAGTGATTTTGAAAAAAAAAACCTGTTGTCCATGCATGTAAATTAATCATCATACAAAAAAATGTAAAAAAAATAAATAAATAAAAATCTACGAGTAGTCAGCTCATGTCTTGGCTGATGTGTGCAGTGCAGCAGGTGGTGGGATTCAGGTGGAATGTGTGCCGTATTTACAGCACTGAGGATTCATACCACCATGCACTGCATTATATTCAACCATACACCCTAAATGAAAATGTTTTGCTCAAGTTGTGCCAGGGTATCAGCCCTACTGATTTGTCCACAACAGTTAAGGTCTCTGAATTTTCTAAGAGTGCAGACTTGGTATGCCATTAGTATTAGTTTGCAGTTTTATAGTTTATATTGGTAAATATGAGTTTTTGATGCTCCATAATAAGTGAATCATATGGAAACTACTGTATAGTACATAAAGTATAAGTTTAGGCTTTTTTCAAGGTTTCCTCCCTACCAAGACTTTTCACTGATGTTGTCTCAAGTAAAGCTGGCCACACCTCCGGCACAAAATTACTGAAGCACAATCATTTTTCCTTCTACCGAGTTGAGGGCATCATCTGAAAATAGTCTACATTTTGAGGACATTCAGCAAACAAAAAGTATCTCCCATAAATTTCAGAATTGGAAAAGAAGTACAAACATCACTGAACGTAACTCCTGATGAACAGTGTCTTGTGGATTTTCATCTCCAGTAATTGTAAAAGAAAACAGTGCTAGAAAATTGCTAGAAGACTCAGTTGTTCCACAATTGATGCCTTTTCTGTGCACTCAGATTGGTCTGTGAAGCTGAGCCGGTTGATTCAATTCAATAGCAAGTTTTACAACAGGCAAAAAGCAATTACAGAGAATATGATGACGAGTGGCCCCTGTCCCTTATTCCATACCCCCAAAGAACAACAGCTTCTGCTCAAAATGAATTGCAATGCCAATTTGATTACAGGGGTGGCCATAAAAGAAGCATGTTTACATCATCCAATTGGGAATAGCTCAAATAATTTTTAGAGCTGACTCTCCCCTTATTGACAACCATTTCATTCACTTAACATTTTCACTCAGCCACATTACTGCATGCTTCCCCAACAGCACAAGGTGCTCAAATTCAGCACAAACATTGAGAAACAGTTAGTGCTTGGCGGATACAGACAAGGAGGTCTCTGAAGTGGACGTAACGTGTCTGGCTTACTGAATCTGCCCTGGAGGTATTTCTGCCTTTGCAGCTGAATTGATTAGCATTTGAAACAGTCTACTCTTGGGTTCAGAGCCATTTCTCTTGCTGCTGGTTGAAACTGGAGAGGGGACAACCTCTGGACCCTGGAGGTGCAGCTTGCCACTGATGTGCTCCATCTTTCATGTTGAGGTGATTTAAAAGCGAAGAGTCCAATTTGAATTATCAGCCTGACCCTTCATGCTACTTCAACCTGCCTCACATATCTAGAGGGTCACTCTTCTTGACTCAAGTGTTTGATGTTCCAGAGCACTACCTCAATTGTTTTCTCACAGTACTATGACCACGTAGGGAAAAAAAAAACTGGGAAAGAAAATGCAAGCATAAACAAGTCTGTATTCACAGAGTCAAATGTTGGGACATTCGATTTCGTTTGCGCAAACAAAGAATTTGCATTAGAAAGGACCAAAAGATATGATGCACCACTAAACGTTTCGGTCATTTGAAGATAATTTCAAACAGAATTCAGGGAAGGGTGATAAAAATAACCAAGCCGTAAAATGGCACCAGTCTTTAGTCAGGCAAA
Source organism: Chrysichthys cranchii (assembly GCA_030068335.1). Classification (NCBI taxonomy): domain Eukaryota; kingdom Metazoa; phylum Chordata; class Actinopteri; order Siluriformes; family Claroteidae; genus Chrysichthys; species Chrysichthys cranchii. The sequence goes on from JAQMCW010000034.1 coordinate 10,379,006, forward strand.
AGTAAACCCATTACCATAACAGTTGGAAGTGTTCAGCGGAGCCTGGACCAGCATCTTATTATGAGCTTAATTCTGACACCCAACTGCCTCGGTGGGCTATACACACTGGCTCATTAAAGTCTCTCAGCCTTTGTAATATCACCAGCTTTCAACGTACAATCCTGTCACTTAGAGACATGGGACACATGACACTGCTTTCAAAACTCCATGTGGATCCTCAGACGTGTTCTCTTCCATAAAAGCAAGAACAAAGTGCCTCATTTCTGGTGAGTTTGTCAAAACACATAGTTATCACTTACTAGGCCCCTAGGCTAGGCTAGGCTTAGATGGAGGATTGCACTAGTCATTAGGATAATGTGACAAGCATCATCTTCAAATAGGATTTACTATATTTTATA
>JAQMCW010000034.1:10391660-10413955 GCA_030068335.1 Chrysichthys cranchii
TTGTGACATTGTAAAGGTGCAATATTCTAGAAATCACAGATTTGGAACAACCAACTTCTCTTGCTATGGCTGATAGGGTCATCGCTATCGCCTTCCTCTGGACAACCTGCTGCCGGAGGGTACATATTTTGTTTTGTTTTGTCTTTTTTTAATCAGTTTCATTTTTGCAAGTGTTGAAATCACTGTTTTAATTTCAACATATCCTGGTAATTAGTCTTGAAAGTCTGACTTTCAAAAATAGCCTGTTCTATGCTATGGAACAGAAAAGTGTTGAAATTACGCAAAAATAATAAAGAAATAAAACTGGCACTTGACAGGCCCCTGTGCTTTAATTAACTTTAAGAAGAGGAAATACATCAATTCAGTAAAACTGCAAAATATGGTCCTCAGTGGAACAGTAATGAGTAAAGTTAAATAATAATAATAAAGCTGCAAAGAGGGTTTTTTTTCCGCTTTTTTTTTTTGTTTTGTTTTTTTCCGGTTTTGGGTCTGGACGTTTTCTAAGTTTGTTGAGCCTTGAACAGCATTTGTATTCATTGAACAGCATTTGTAACCGTGAGTAGAATGGCGACACTCGGGCCACTACAATGATGGCCACCTCATTAAAAGCCAAAGAAGAGGTTTTGAATTCTCCTGGGAAACACATGTATAAAGCTGTACACAATTGGTCCTTTTCTACAAGCCAGAATAAACTCCAAATTTTACCACAGCAGTGTGTCCTATTTTGCAAACAGTGCCCCACTTTTAGTAAATTGTTCACCCCATAACCATTTATCCACGAGTTACATAAAATGGCCTTCATGTGGTTATGAACTATGAATATTGTACTCAAACCTTATCGTTGTATTACAAAACAAGTGCTGTATGAAGTAAATCTTCACTTAGAGTATCACACATAGCCAAGATTTTAAAATTAGTTGTGGTTTCTAAGCATTACAGCCCACATTTTATTTCCACGCATGTGTTCATTCTTTAATTCAGTTGACCAATAGGACATACTATTTATTGTTTAAGTGGTGATGTCCTTCTTAAACCTTTTTGAAAATGAACCACAGATTTATTGCTATTTTATTCTTCTGAAATTCTTAACTTTGACATGTTTAAGCTTCTTTGAAACTTTTTGTTCAATACAATAGCACAATTTAGTATAACAGAGCAAAAATTATCATCTAAGAAATCTTCTGAAAGTGTGCACATCCTAAATAGTAGCTCAGTGACTGAACAGTAACAAAAGATGTACTTAACACCTAGATTTAGACCTGAGACTATACATCATAAACAACTCATCATTTATCTTATCATCTATATTTTATCATTTATAAGACATTGCTTTGTATTTCTGAAAATTAGGGCAATGCTGTAATATTGAATACATGAATTAGTTTAGATATTAGTTTCTTTTTGTGCTGCATTTTTGAAGGACTCCAATCGCCAAGAGTACCAGTGCATACCAAGCACATACTAACAAAAATGAACAGAGGATCCAAGTGGTACTTTAACAAGGGTCCCAAGTGGTACTTTAACAGCAGTGATTTGCTGCACATTGAATGTTATTAATATACAGTTAAACAGTCTAGTTTGATGGGTTCAGCAGAAATGTCAAAAAGTGATTACACGTGCTATTACATATTATAAGCAGGACGTGAAAAAGTCATTTCAATTGCTCTTTTACTGTTTGTTTCAAACAGAACTAATATATGCATTCAGGAAACATCTGGAGTAATTTTGCCTAGTATTTCAGAATCTAGGGCTAGCACTGAATTAATAATGTTGTTTAGTGATTTGCGGACAAAGAAGCTTTGTACAGACGGTACGGAAAAAATGTTAAATTCTAACTTTAGTTTGTCGTTCTGAATTATACTTGCTGATTATTAATTCTATTTTTTTTTTTCAGTGTTCAACAACAACTGCATTTAGTTCGCATTTAACATCTTGCGTCAAACACATTTACACTTCATCTTAATTTACCCTCCCTCAATGTAACAGGTCCTAATTTTATGAATTTTTATTATTTTTTTTATTCTGCACTCTGAGCAGAAGGTTATTTTGGTACAGAGCACTCATTCTCATTTCATCTATGGGTAGAATTAGGAACCATGCAGGAGGAAAACGCAAAAACAGCAGTAATTGCTGCACTAAATGCTCATCTTCTAGCTAGCTTGCTTTGTTCAAGCAGTGTGCGTCATTGCTAACCATAACAACCATGTCCTACCTAGAGCAGATACACTTTTGTACTCAGCTAAACAAAGATGTGACATCAGCTGAAAGTCCACTTCAAGCATGCACATGTGAATTGGCACATAGAGTCGGTGTAGCTGTTAAGTACAGCTTAGTGCATACAACTTTGGTGGAATAAAAAAGTGTTAATGGACTCAAAAAGTCATCATTATTGGCACAATGGCTGGAGAGTTCGTCAAACTGAGTGAAGAATCAACATGTCAGGAATGTACAATTAAATAAAATTATAAATGACAAGTTTACAAATCTAAAAGTACAATTACAAATAAGCCCCCATTAATCTTTTTATACTTTGTTACCAATGAAAAGCTAAGTGAGGCTATTTAGAAAAAGAATACTCTCTCACCTAAACTGCTCACCCAAGCTTTCATTCCTTCTCTACTGACGGGTAAAGCGACGAATTACAGCCTCTTTACCTAAAGTACTGTGAAGAGCTGACACAAAATTTTAGCACAAGGAGAAAGAGCACTTCACTTCCTTCTTATAACATTTTGACATTTTATAGTGATGAATTTCATGTCAGAATGAATCATAGCACTAATAGCAAGTGGCCAAATGGCAGCAATCAACATCCCCTAAAACTTTTGGATCATCTCACCTTGCTGTGAAAAGCATTCTGAAAATAGCATAAAAATATACGGTAACTTTACAAATATACTGTGCATGTTGTAATTTATGTTTTTATATATGTTTACGTTACATAAAGTGGTTTGTATTTGATCATTCTACTTTGTCTTAACCTTTTTTTTGGTCCTCCTCAGTGTGGGCCATTTTCTGTCTAATTTATGGATATTCATGATAGACGGTTAGAAAAAATGTAAATGAAATAATCATTTTTGTCCTCAGCTGTAGTCATGTGATAGAGAGGTTTTTTTTTGGACCTTTTAGACACTCATTCATCATTCATTACTCTCACAGCAACACCCGAGCCACACATAGGCAACAGCAGTACTTGGATTAAGCCGTTCAATCGCTCTGTATTTTCTTCAGGAAAATGCACTCTTCTAGTTTTAACCATCAGCTTCTGATGTTGCCACTACAAAGACCCAGAATATTTTGCCTCCTCACAGCCAATCAGAAATTCAGGTAAGTTTGAAACAAGGAGAGTGTTGAGGTAACCCATGGTTTTGGGGAGGGTCTCTGGAGCAGTTCTGTGCTCCCACATTACAACAGTAGTTTAATCATATTAAAAGCTGCATAAAGCCTACATAAAACTACAGCAGCTACCTAGTTATTTGTACTCTAAAATGAAACACACCAGCTTACATACACAATGGTTTCTTAGAACCTGTCTTTTTATCCACCCCACATGCCGGTACAGTTGGATAAAAAATTTTGTGATCCTTTAAAAGTCCACGATTCAACCCACTGAATGCCGCTCCCTTTCCAAGTGGGTATCAGATGTATTTCCAAGTGCTTGCATTCAGGCTCTCTTGCTTTTTCGGTGCTACAAAATAATAATTATGATCCTCTATTTATCAAAATTTGGGTTCTCAATCTTGTTAGCCAGCACCAGCGAACACTGATTGCTTTTATTTCTTCCTCCTTGCCTTACTTTGTTATTCTTTGTCATCTTTCCGGTGCGTCTTTCCGGAGTCATGCTGCCACTTGTAAAAATGAAAAACTCAGAAGGCGTTCACTAGAGTTTTGTCCATTCTGGGATAGTGTGGTCTTACAACATGGCAACTTTGTAGTAATGGACCAGTACCTCATTCTAAGCTTACAAAAACACAAGATTCGTTGTTACAGGTAATTTTACAATGATGAAAACTTGTGAATATTATATTCCATTTCTGCTAATAGAGCCCCTTTAACCCTACACAGTGGACCTTTAAAACATAATTGGATTACTGTATTACTCAGAATATGTTGTTTGATGTTCATCCAAATCATAATAATAGACAAACCCATTTCACCTAAACTGATAACACACAAGCAGATGTACACTGTAAAATGCTTTAAAGGGGCCCTTGCACAAGAAACCATTTAATACTTGCTCTTTTGGATATACGATAGGTTACTCCGAGTTGCATATGCATGCCGCACGTGAAAATGTGAAAATACCCCCATTGCCTGCATTAGCCATAGAAAGAATACAGACGGAAAAACAAGCGAATCAGAAAAGGCCGACAAGCTGATGTCAGCTTGTCAAATTAGTATTCGTGGCCTCACCCACCTTGGCTTGCGACCGCCCACAGGAATACAGTTTTGATTTTGCAGCCCGGAGACAGCAGAGCCCGTCTCGGCGGGTAGAAGTAGAGGAGCTAACAGCAAGGTGAAAACATGGCGGAACATGCTCGTGTCTGTGCTATTTGTGGCAATAGCGCATCAATGTTGCATGTCTTGCCCAAAGAAGAAGAACTGAGAAAGAAATGGTTGGAATTTGTCTTTGTTACACCACCAGCAAAGTATAAATCTTCGTTAGTTCTGTGTTCTAATAATTTCGAACACAGTGACTTTTACAACTTGGGTGCCTACAGTAGTGGTTTTGCATCGAGGTTGTTCTTAAAACCCGGATCTGTACCGTCAGGACGATCGCCCACCAGCACACAGGCTGTAAGCAAAAAATAAACTTTTCCACCCAAGGTTTTTGTTACAAAATTGCATGTTCAAATTCCCCACGTTAGCAAGCATGAAATGGACACAAGCTAGGTTATCACACTCATATAATCACAAACATAGTGATTTCCAGCGAGTTGCAATTCCAAATCACCCATGTTATGCACCAGAGATCTGGCATTGGGGAGATACAGGCTCGGTAGAGGTGGCTTGTGTGGTTGTTTCTTTAGCCTTAGCATAGCGCGGATCTGCGCCCCGCTTCTGCTTCCTCCACCTCCTCCGTCTGTGCTGTCTCCTAGACCCGACAACAATCCACTGAGGGCCCGCTGGTCTTGCTATGTGGTCATAGGACCACACTAGCCTGTTAGCTGCTACCCAGAGACTTAGCTTGTTGAACCTATAATCATTGAAAATCATTGAGAAGCACAAATGAGGTATGCAGTTATATTGTATAATGTATTTTTTACTGAGTTTCCATTATTTCTCATGGGGAAACCTGCTGTGATATACGAGTGATACCACTGTATTATAATTCGTGGTTGACCCGGCTGAGCTAAGGAGTGCAAGGCCGGTGCTAAGGCTAAGGCTAAGGCTAAGCTACCGAACCTTAGCACTTGATGCAAGGGGGGGTCCACATTGCTGTTAGCCAATCAAAGGTGATTCGTTTGCATGTCATGAATATTCATGAGTAAGAGCCGAAACCCTGTCGTTCTCCCCTCATTCACTAGAATAGCAAACAAGAACAGCCTGAAACAGGAGCACCAGAGCATTTTTTCATCAAAACTGACTCACAGGGCATTAATTCATACTAGAGACCACTGCAAAATTAATGAAAAAACTACGCAATGACCCCTTTAAACTTTAACAGTCTAGGTCATAAAATGTGCATCAATTAAATGTGCAATTATCGAAGGAATGATGAATCCAAATTGCATCAAACACTTTCACAGGAGAATGTGAGGGTAGTACAACATTACCTCATGAATGCTGGGTGATATGGCAAGACAATGACCCAAAATACAGAGGAAGATGAACAACAGAATAGTCAAAAAGGAAGAAAATTTACATTTTATAATGACCATGTCAGGGTCCAGTTTTAACCAATTTAGGATGCTGCCCTGAAACTAATGGTCTAAGATTCAAGTGCAAGTCCTATCAGCAGCTACATGACACCTTTGGTTGAGGTTACTGCTGCTAAAAGAGGTTCTACTAGTTCTACCAATGAAAAAGGAATAGTAGAGCTTGGAAATTATAATATATATATAGCTCTTTGTGTTATTAGTTTAGATATTATTAGTGCATTATTATGACAAGATCTTGAACTAAGATCCAGTCACATGCTATAAATAATTAATGCAGAAATCCAGGTGATCACAAGGCCGATATGGCTATTTATGATAATGGACAAGTGGAGGCTTAGCTGGTAGAGTGGCCAGTAGGCTTTGCAGCATATGCAACAGTATGTGGATAAGGAATTAATGATACATTAAAATATTAAGAAATCATGTTCTCCTGGCTTTGTTGCAACCGTCTGGGGAAAGGCTTTTTCCTGTTTTAGCATGACAATGCCTACCTATAGTAAGCAAGGCCTATCTGACTGGACAGTACAGAGCAATCTTTGGCCTGAAGTCTTCTAGGCAGGCTTTTTTACCCAATGTCAGTGGCGATGTTTGCAGGCATCCTAATATTTCATTAATAATCCAACTGATCAATTAGAACAGTAAACATCCGTGTGTACACGTCAACTGGAATAGAGTAAACCAACAGAGGCCAATGAATTTCCTTTTTTTTTTAATAAGCTGTAATAAAAGAATAGCAGCTATGTAAACATTTATGCCTGTAATTTTACTATTAAAATCTGTGCGTATGGGTCACAATGCACTTGACGAACCACAGTGTGTGTTGCGTGTTGTTTATTTAAAGTAATTGGGAGGGTGGACGGGTGATGGAATGACCATCAAACTAACAGATGGAAAAGTAACTAACTAAAAGAAAAAGATCCCAGTGAGCCGACAGACTGCAGTGATTCTGTGTGTTGTAGTGAAAGTCAAAAGTCAAAAGTCCTCTCTTGTCTCCCTCACACCAGCCCTGATTTCTTTTTGGAGGTAAAGTGCAGGTTATTTTGTTGTTGTCAGGTGTGGTGGGGTTGAATAACAAGAAACAGAAACTTAGTCAGAACCGGACAGAGCAAACGCGGGAATAGTAAGGCTTGGCAAGAGGGCGGAAAATGGCAACTACTTGCATGAGTCTTTTCATAGCTCCCGCAATCAGTCCCAATCCGGTACACTTGTTGCCACCCAGGTGACATGCCGTGGCGTTGTGGAGGAAAACCATTAAGTTGTCTTTAGCGCGCAAGTTCTCTGACATGCGCCACTATTGGGAGTGCTCAGAACAGGTGCGCTGCACGCTCGCTCTGCGCGGGCAAATTCCTGACAGTTTTATGTATTTTTACTTTATATTTTGTGTTATAGTTTGTCATTTTTATATAAATATTTCTTGATTCCCCATTATTTCTTATGGGGAAACCCACTTTGATATACGAGTGATTTGGATTACAAGCACGTCTACGGAACGAATTATGCTCGCAATGCAAGGTTCCACTGTACGTTCACACTCCCTTGCTTTTTCTGTGCTAAATAATAAGTCCAATCCATTTTTCAAAATTTGGGTGCTCAAATTTATTAGCCAGAACCAGCAAACACTAATTTCTCTTATTTCTTCTGCCTTCTGGTGCTTCCTTCTGGATGATTGTTGCCACTTGTAAAACAAAATGTGAAATATAGGTTTTCTGTTCTGCACCACAAAATGGCGAAATGGCGGCAAAATGGCGGCTCTGTTGAGGTGGACCTCTGCCCTATGTAGAAATAAAGTCCTCATTCTAAGTTTATGTAAACACAACGATTCATAGTTGCAGGTATTTATACACTAATGTAAACATACTTATAGAAGTACTCCATTTCTCCAAATAGATGCATTTAAAATCCTACATAGTTGACCTTTAAATATATTTTTACAAGTAAGCAAAATGGAAGACCACTCTACTCTATATCATTCATAATAACAGTCTCTTTATGTCTTGCTTACATTAAGCCCTGTATTTACTAAAAAACAAAAAAAAAACAAAAAAAAAAAACGTGTGTTTCAAACAAGATATACAAATTCTTTTCGTAATATATGTTTAAATTGGGGCTGTGACCAGGCTGTAATTTCAACAGTGCTGGTGCTTAAGTGTTAAAAGTTTAAGGTAGGTTAATGCAAGCTTACAAACGTATTTTGAAATTCCAGTAATACAACATCTAGCTCTATGGAAGGTCATACAGTGAGGCCAGTATGATGCATACAGTGCATACAGTGGGAGGAGGAAAGAAAGCTGCTCAGTTGAACACCTCCAAAAGCATTCTATGAAAAATTGAACAGGTTGAATAAACAGGAAATCCACATGCTGGGAGAATTGAAGCTTACAAGGAATATCAGAAATCAAAGGGAACCCTGGAAACACAATCAGCCAGGTGAATGCTTAAGTCTCGGTGAATACATATTTTATTCCATGAAAACAGTTCTATGAATATTTTCCTAGATGAGGGGCTCTGCTCCAGTCTGCCCAGGATATGGGTGCCACTAAGAGACTAAACATATGAGCTCATTCATTTGGTTATGTCAGAAAGTACGAGCTCTAACATCCGCACTCTAAACCTATGCAATATTCCTCATTACAGCCAAGCAGGACAGAAAGGTTTAAATAAAGCCATCTCCCTTTCCTAGTCTATTCAATTTGATGTCAAAAGGCTTTTGGTGACCATTTTTCTGGCCTGCCTAGACATTAACAACCACAGAGATGGCATTTTTCACTCTGCTTCCGGAGTCTTCTGATTTACTCATGCTTCCGTTCTGCTTTTTATTTCCACTCCAAAGGAGAATGTACTTCTTGTCTAATCCAGGACTATAAAGCACAGTGTCAGTTTCATCCAGGTGAAAATATACAAGGTTTGATTTATCAGCTAAACACACACACACACACACACACACACACACACACACACACACACACAGGCAGCAACATGGTTTAGCAGTCTTGCTGCAAGCATCACTTCTCTTATGGCATTTTGTCAATGTGGAGAGTCTGGAGAGATTTACAAGGGACCAATACGGAGGTTCTAGTGGCCAAATGCTGTCCCATTTTCCTTGGCCTGACTGCACTGACCTCAAATGATGAATGTGCTCTTCAGGGCACATAAGAACACAGCCTGCCATTATTGATGCCCCCAATTAATAATCTTAGCCCAAAGATACAGCATCCACCACAGCCTTGCTGTGTGCTTTGATAAAGTATCGACTTTGTTGATTTGACAAGCTCAACAATTAAAACCACTGATTATATAATTGAACTGACAATGGCTCCGATACTCTCACCAAAATATCTGCATGACATCTTTAAAGTGTGGGGGTTAGCCAGCTCCTGAACTCTTGGTGCTTTATATATACATATGTATGTGTATACATGTGTGTGACAATTTTGTGATCCACCAGCATCAGATCTGGTTAAAAAGGGGGTTGAAGATCAAGTTGATATGGAGCATTAAAAATGACACAGTTCATTTCGGCTCCCAAACACTCCTCACTGGGACATGATTAATGGATGTAATCAACTGATGTGTCTCTGCCTGCTTGTGCCCTTCATGGCCTCAGCTAATTACATGCAAAGAGCAAACAAGCCCAAATCACAGTGGACGTTTTATGGAGTGTGGAGGGCTTGTTCATGAGTTCTGTGGTGTGAAGCCATACAAATCTTAATTATCTTTAACAACAACAGCAACAACAACAACAACAATAGTAATAATAATAATAATAATAATAATAATAATAATAATATGGCAGATACTACAGTGTTGTAATCAAACTGTGTTTAAAAAGAATGTGATTTGCTGAATATTTTGGTTTATATTTAAATATAAGATGACGTAGGATTTTTTTTTTTTGTCTTGAGGAACATTTCTTTTGTTTGCTTGTTTCATGAACTATTGGAACTATTTTGGTTTTTAAAAAAAGAAGCAGGAAATTTTGGGGATGGACTCTTTAGCTGCATTGCTGCTTTAATACAGTCATGAACTTCATTACTGTGGTTGAACCAGCGATAGAACCCAGGACCTTCTTACCGTGAGGCGATAGCGCTAACCATCCCATCACCTGTTTTTTTTTTGTTTTTTTATAGAGTGGAGAGCACCGCTGGAGTCACAGGAGTACCTGTGTACTTGAAATATGCAGAACAGCAAATAGGCAAGCATCAGAACTTCTGGAAAAATGTCATGAGACCAAAATTGAACCTTGAACAACCATACACTATATTTGACGCTATGTTTGCCTACTAGGCCTATGATGAAAAGTACACCATCCCTACTGTGAAGCATGGAGGTGGATCACTGATGTTTTGGGGGTGTGTGAACTACAGCAGCACAGGGAATTTGGTCAGAGTTGGTGGCAAGATGAATGCAGCATGTTATCAGAGAATATTGGAAGACAATTTGCACTCATCAGCCCAGAAGCTGCGCATGGGATGCACTTGTACTTTCCAACATGACAATGATCCCAAACACAAGGCCAAAACGACCCATCATTGGCTACAGCAGAAAATAGTTAAGGTTCTGGAGTGGTCATCGCAGCCTCCTGACCACGATATCATCGAGTCACTTTGGGTAGATCTCAAATGCAAGATAAGCCAGGAATTTACAGGAACTGGAGGGGTTTTTTTTGCCAAGAATGGGCATCTGAGAAAATTAAGTCCCTCATCCACAACTATCACAAAAGACTACACGCCGTCATTCATGCTAAACGTGGGAATACACAGTAATGAGAAATAATGGTTTGCAAACTTTTGAACAGGGACCATCTCAGTATCTCCTAAATTATGTTTTCTTTAATGACTGTTATTTTGAGATGTCTCATGGTTTAATTTGAATCCCATTAAAAATAAGAGATGTGTTTTGCCTGATTACTCATGTTTTCATTACAGAATGGTACACATTTTACAAAATCTGTCAGGGTATGTAAATTTATGAGCACAACTGTATATACACCCTACACTGGCAACATAGGTATGTCAACACTATTGACCTTGACTTGCATCATAAAAATGAAAAAAAAAAAAATAAAAATAAATTCTCATAATATAAAGTCCTCTAATATCGTCCAGTAACGTTTCTAGGGTTAAAATTTTGAATTTTCAAAGTACAAGTACAGTACGTCAATTAGTGCCCTGTAGTATGAGTTTTAGTATGCAAACTAAATGACAAGAACCACCTACCTTTTTAGAGCAAGGTTCCAATTGACTAACACTGCAATACAGCAATCAGACTTTTCCTGGAGTCTAATGGCAACTTAAAAAAAAAAAAAAAAAAACCTGAAATAACCATTTTTTTAATCCTATAGATGTACCATGCTCTCAAAAGTTCACTGACTCACAAGGTTCAGAAGTTTGCATATCCACTGGATGCCTGTGCTCTGGTGTGTGCATTGCCGATATTTTAAAACATGTTAAACCATGGTTAGTTGAGAACAGTCCACCAGCTAAAAATATTAAGTGAAGTATTGTTTTGGAGTCAGAAAGTTGCTGAGGAAGCTGAATGTGGATTGTTGACCTTACTGGGACAATTCGTTTTTGCTGCTAAAGAACAGAAGTGCAGGTAACCCTGCCTGAAGCTCTTAAATCCAAACAATGTTTTGTTAACAAAAATATGATTTTATGAGGTGTAGGCCATGAAGAAAATATCAGTTTTCTTGTTATATAAAACTTATCACACACACACACAAAACTCTCTGGATAGCTTTTCAAAGCCTCAAGGAAGAGCAGAATAGTCTAGAATGATCCTACAGCAGCTAGAACTTTTACTGTTCATGGCAACTGAGATTATTAATATTCTCCACTCTACTTGGTCATGGTCACAAACCAAAGCAGAGAACAATCCTTTTATGTCATCACAGAAACTGAGACTTTCAACTTGTGCAAAAGATTCGGTTAAATCATCTTGCCAGCTTCGAAACAGAAATGTTCATACCTGGTGATAGCAAACACCATTCCTGCAGTCTCAAACCCAGCAACTCGACTTTTGCTTTTAACAGACCCAAATCTCTGACCAGATTGTTTAATTCTGACTGTTTTATGAGATGTGGATCACCTGATGAGCATGGGTGAAGATCATTGTCACTGCCAGTTCCCTGCATTGCAGTTTCTTCATCTGGTTCGTCAAAGGTCCATTCCTCTGGTGGTTTCAGAATTGGAAGACTGTCATCATGTGGCATGGGTCTCATTGCTGAAGGCAGATTAGGGTATTCAACTGACTTCTTGTTTTTTGCAGAGAAACCAGACACATTACCGTAGTTAAACAGAAGTAACAGTCTGTCACATGGTCTTTCTGATGTCTCCATATCATTGGGACAGCAAACGGGATTGTCTTTCGAGTGCCTCTGAGCCAGGCTCACAGACAGACAGCACATGTTGCAGAACAAATGTGAGGCGCCCATTTCTTGTCTTGATCACCAATTTTATAGCCTCAGTACAGATGATGTCTCGATGGCATCCAGACATGGCCACCAGGGACTGCAACTCTTGTCTTGCTCCCCATGCCTTGATCTTACAGAGCTCTTTGCCACATCATTGGTGTAGCAGGGAAAGGTTTCCAAGCTTTGTGTACCAAGAAGCTCCTTCAACAGCCTGACACAACAGCTTGTACTCCTGATCCCCTTCCTGTGGCCGACAAGGAGGCTACCGCTCCAGAGCTCCTTCCAGTGACCAACAGGATGGCCAGAGCTCCAGAGCTCCCACCAATGGTGAACAAGGAGTCGACAGCTCCAGAGCGCCCTCAAGTGGCCAAGAGGGAGACAACTGCTCCTAAGTCTTTGCTTCAGCTGACAAGATGGCCTGCACTCTAGAGTCCCTTCCAGATGAAGAAAGGGAGCCATTTACTCTAGAGCCCAGTCCAGAGGATGACTAGGAAGCAGTGGCTCCTGAGCTCACTCCTCTGCCTGACTTCGCTGATGTTCCCAGCTTTGATGAGGTCATCATCACCTCAGCTTCAGACTTTGAGAACAACATCATCTTCACGTCTGAGACTGCTTCCATGTCTTAACTGGTGTCCCTGCCTGAGTCGGCATCCCTCCTTGTTCCAGTTCCCAGATCTGTTTCTGCTTCCACGGCAGTTTCAGTTCTTTGGCCTTTGCCTTTGACAGGAATTTGTTTGGCCGTGAAGCTCTGGTTTGAATCCCATTCAGTACTGGTTTATCTTTCATTTTTACTTTTTATTATTATATTCATGATGCTTTCCTACAACACGCCCTGTAACCAAGCTAATATGTTAAGCAATCATATGTGCTTACAAAGAAAAGTTTGACATTGAATTGGCCCTACAGAGCCTTGTCTTTGAATGTCCCCAGGTTATATCCAGACGAAAACTAAAATAATCATCAGTTATCAGGAAAAAATTCAACATCTGCAGTTGTCTCAGTTAACATGGAAGCCATCTGATCCATAACACCCAGCATCAAAATAATGAATAATCGGCAAAGTTTAAGTCAGTAAAGCTCATGTTTACAAAAAGATGGACCGCGCATTCAGCGAATCATGGATGACCCTATCGATAGCTCATTCCCTTTCTGGTAGAAGGTAATGTGGTTGTGTTTTCGGCTTTGCTGTTGTGTTTTCGATTTTGCTGTTGTGTTTTCGATTTTGCTGTTGTGTTACGATTGCTTCCAGGTTTTCCTCCGCTCGACTGCCGGCGCATGCACAGGGCTCGCACCGTGCTCAGCATGTCATGTGGGTGGCAGCAGGCGTGCCGGACTGGGGCTGATTGCTGGAACTATAAACAGACTCACTCAGGCACACCAAGTTCGCGAAGCAATGGTTGCCATGTAGCATGAGTCTCCTTGCCAAGCCTTATGTTACTCTGTGTTTTATTTCTGATTTTTGACTTTGGGCCCGTTATTGGTTTTGTGATTATCGTCTTTGCCCTTTATTGTGTTGTTTGCTGTTCGGTTTACCTTGCCTGCTTTTCACCTTGACCTTGCCTACCGTCTTCATAATTTTGCCCTTTGTCATAATAAACATTATTTTCGATTTTACATCTGACTCCAGCCTGCACATGTGAACGCCTAAACCGCACTCATCTGACAACATGTACATTAAGAGTAGACCTTTGTAAAGGAAACAAACCATTAAATAGGAATGATTGGTCCTGAAATTTTCTGATCAAACTAAAATAATTAGTATGTACAGTATCTCAGAAAAGTGAGTACACCCCTCACATTTTTGTAAATATTTTATTATATCTGTTCATGGGACCACACTGAAGATATGAAGTGAAAGTGAAAATTTGTCACATGTGAAACACACCACAGCGTAACAAACTCTCTGCATTTGCCCCATTCACCCTTGTGAAGCAGGGGCAGCCGAACAACACAGAGCCCAAGGAGCAGTGCTTGGGGACAGGACCTTACTCAAGGCACCTTGTCAGTCCTGGGCTTTGAACCCACAACTTTCCAACAGAAGGGCCAATGCCCTGACCACTAGGCTACCACCCGGCACTCTGATACAAAGTAAAGTAGTCAGTGTACAGCTTGTCTAACAGTGTAAATTTGCTGTCCCCTCAAAATACCTAAACACACAGCCATTAATGTCTAAACCCCTTAGTGAAAATGTCCAAATTGTGCCCAATTAGCCATTTTCCCTCCATGGTGTCATGTGACTTGTTAGTGTTACAAGGTCTCAGGTGTGAATGGGGAGGAGGTGTGTTAAACTCTCACACTTTCTCATACTGGTCACTGGAAGTTCAACATGGCACCTCATGGCAAAGAACTCTCTGAGGATCTGAAAAAAATAATTGCTGCTCTACATGAAGATGGTCGAGGCTGTAAGAAGATTGCCAACACCCTGAAACTGAGCTGTAGCACGGTGGCCAAGACCATACAGCGGTTTAACAGGACAAGTTCCACTCAGAACAGGCCTCGCCATGGTCTACCAAAGAAGTTGAGTGCACATGCTCAGTGTCAAATCCAGAGGTTGTCTTTTGAAAATAGACGTATGAGTGCTACCAGCATGGCTGCAAAGGTTGAAGGGGGGTGGTCAGCCTGTCAGTGCTCAGACCATACACCACACACTGCATCAAATTGGTCTGCATGGCTGTGCCAGTGGCAACCTGTGAAGCTCTAGAGAACTCCATGCCCACGAGAGTTAAGGCAGTGCTAGAAAATAATGGTGGCCACACAAAATATTGACACTTTTAGACATTAATAGCTGCGTGTTTAGTTATTTTTAGGGGACAGCAAATTTACACTGTTATACATGTTGTACACTGACTACTTTACTTTTGTGAGATACTGTATAAGGGTTTCCTTCGTTTGCTATGCAATTCCCACTTTTTATTTTGAAAAAAACAAAACAAAACTTAGATATGATGAAGGATTACAATGATAATCAGCATAACCACCTAACTGAAATTATTTGAGTTAACTGAGATTGAGATGATTGCATCCAATTATGTAATATCATAATTGATATCATAACATATTTTCACACAGATATACAGTATGTAGTCAATTATTTAAGTATACACAGTATTTAATCAAACTTTGTATTTTACACTAATTTATGCTATATTCACGCATTACATTTATCCAGCTGAATCTCAAATAGCATTCTCTTCAACACCTAGTGCACTACATAGGTTCTAAAACATCATGTTTTATAATCTGCGACTTTTTAGCAGATTTTTCATATAATTAGAATAAAAATATCAATTCCATCAACAAGTAAAACTTGCCAATCACATTATACACAGCTGGTGCAATAAAATGGCTCAAATCTGAAAAATGCTAATATGAAGATAGGAAAAAGACCAGAGCACTGAACCTAAAATCCAACAGCCAGTTAGAATTTGCAAGGAGAGGCCTTTGGCTGTGTCACATTGTGTCACATTGGGTGAAAACAGTGGTGCATGACAGCATAAGCATAATATGGAATATTCATGGCAGATAGCAGAAGTGGCTCACATCAGAAGCTGGACTAAATATCCAAGATACAAACATTGGGAAGAGTCAAGGAGTTATCTTCACTTTTTTTCTTAATATTCACTTACTGGCTACTTTAACAAGAATGAATCTACTCCGTCATGCAATGACCCAATAAGCAATCATGTGGCAGGTGTGCAATGCATAAAAGCATGCAGATTACAAGTCAAGAGCTCCACTTAAAGAAGCAAGTCATCGATTCTGATCCGATACACTTTTTGTCAAATTCAGCAAATATCTCCAAGGTCTGCTAGCTGTCTGTTCCGTGTGTGGTCTTAAAAAAATCTGCTGCTTGTACACAGCTCTGGCTCTGTAAATTGCCACACGATATTATTCCAGCCAGTCACTAACAGGGGGCACATTCCAGCCAATCACAGAACAAGGTGAAGGAGAGAGGGTGATATTGGGGTGGCATTGTTGGTGATGTTGCCTTGGCAATGTACCTCTATGAAGAGGGGGGCTTCTGGACAAGCACTGAAGAAGGTGTGTATTTGTTTGGCTGCTGAATTTGAATAGCAACAATCTTTTTCCAGAATTCATGACTCCCCCTTTAAACATCAGAATGTGAACAAAATGGCTGCGGAATGGTTTTTGGTGCCAGGCAGGCTGGTTTGAGCATTTCAGAAACTGCTGATATCCTGGGCTTTTAACACAATGGTCTATCGAGTTCACAATGAATGATGCAAAAAAGAACCAGTGAGCAGTGAACAGCAGAAATACTATGTTGATGTCAGAGGAGGTCGGAGAAGATCAGCCAGACAGTTTTGAACTGACGGGAAATCAACGGTAATTCAAATAACTCTTTACAACTTCGGTTAGCAGAAAGTCACCTCAGAATGCACAACATGTCAAAGCTCAAGGCAAATGGCCTACAACAGCAGAAGACCACATCAGAGCCCACTTGTTTCAGCCAAGGATAGGAATCCTTAGTGGGTACTGTGGACTCATCGAAACTGGGCAGTTGAAGACAAGATGACGCTTTTCCAGTCTTTAACTCTAGTTCTTGATTTGTATCTGCAGGATTTTTTGCATCATGCTGCTGCCACGTGATTGGCTGACTGAGTAACTGCATGAGTGAGCAGGGATACAAGTGTTCCTGTTATAGTGACCAGTGAGTGTGTGCAGCGTGCAGATCTATTATGATTCAGTATTCATTTACTCTAACATAATTGCCCCCAAGTTAGTAACTATTTAACTGTTACTTTCTATGTATGGATCTCAAGCTTCACTGGAACAGCCAAAAGCCACATATTTTTAACTAGTTTGCTAAGCAGTATGATGAAGTATTTAGATATTTCCTACAGGAGCTTATGACTCTGTTTGGAATAAGAATGTGAAAAGGCTAAAGATGTGTTTATTGGGTTACTGTAATATAAGAACAAATAAAACTGTTTGCTGATTTATTCTAATAAACTTTTAGCAAAAAATGCAATTTATGCATGTTGCAAAGTTGTACTACAATATTAAACCCCTGCAAGCATATTTCCACAATTATCTTTATTACCACTACCTCTAAGTTTCTGTATGTTGACTGTGGGGTGGGGGATAAAAATAACTAGTGTTGGAGTTTTCAGTTCAGGGATTTCTATATTTATTTTTGCCTTCATGTGTCAGTGCAATAGTACTTAAATGCCAAGACAAGTTCAATGCAAGGATAATTTAAAACCAAATGCAATAAGTGCGCCACTTCTGCACAGTTGCAGTATCTGCTGATAATAACCAACTAATGACTCGATGGAACTTACAAAGAAGCCAACTATTCCACGAAAAACACAATTTTACCTTATTTTCTTTGTTTTTTATGTTACTCCTCGAGAGACATGTACAAAAAAAACACAGACTACGCAACTGCTTTAACTCCCAACTTGTGAAAACCCAAATATTGCGGAAGCTTCGCTTCATTCCTACACTTGTTTGTAGCACTGAAAAAAAATTGCTTACACTGCTGTGGAGACGACACCGTCAGTCATTATGCCATCTGACACGGCAACATACTTCTGATCAGGCAGCAGGTAGCTTAAGTGGCAGACTTTAAATATCAAAGATTTTTATTATTGTTATTATTATTATTATCATTATTATTAAGCAATGTTTTTCAGAGGGTTTTAAAACTGAAATCGCAGGTTAAGATGGTTAATTAAACAAACTGCTTCTTGTCTTTCAGTCTTCAGCTCCACTTAACAGTAGGTCAACATGAGTACATACATTTTCATGAGCAGTAGAGTGCTTTTAAGTTCATCATGAGCACTCATTAGTGCTTCTATCCATTATACTCATTATTGCCTCTATTTGGTCAGGATTTACACTGTGCATTAAGCATTAGAATGCATTTTAGTGATCTGTCCAAGTTTGGATAGCATTGACCTCAAAAAAGAAAAAGATATATAAATGCACACAGCACACTGAATTGGAATTATTCATTTAGTTTTAACCATTTTTTTTGTTTGTTTTAGTCAAAAGGTCATTCGATTTGAATGCCAAGAAATGAATGACCAAATGATTACTTGAGTTCTCCCATAATTAGCCCATGCATAATTATTTCTATATTTTTTTTTTCATAATACTGGCAAAGTACACATTTTACTCACTACATCCAATACATAAAATATCCTTTTCCTTTCCCTTTATCTGAATACATCTCAAATTTATAGCCTAGCACTCAATAATAGCTTTGCAGTATGTTCTCCTTAGACATAAATTATTAAAGTTCAACTAAGAAACTAACTTTAAAACCCAGTTGAAACCCTGTGCTAAAGCAATTTGAAAAGCTTGGGACCTTGTTTACGATAGGTATGTTCAAATTCTTCCCTGTGATATGAATACCGGTACACTTTCCTTTGTTTCCTAATTTAAGGGTTAAGTTATGCATGTGGTAAATGTGCTTAGTGTGTTAAATGAGCAAGTATTTAAATGGACATATAAGCAATGTGGAAAGTAGACTTACTGCTCTATACTATACTATACTATACTATACTATACTATACTATACAGTGCCATACTATAATGATACTATAATCATTCCTTTTAGGTGTAGACGTAGCTCTGCTTGCCATTTATCAACCATGACTTTTACTTTTCTACATCCAAAGATGAGAAGAAAACCACTCAATTTGCTAAATGTCTAGGGCCATTTCCCAGTAATATTGGAGGTTTAATATTTGAGTTCACATTGGTCTGGTCACTTTACTCTCTTTGGGAATTTGACTGGTGTTCATTTATACTTCATGCTTCATGCAGCTCCCTCATACTTCATCTAGGCAACTAATTACAGAGTTCAGTGATGGAAGGGCACACATTTAAATTGCAGTCTATTAATCAATCTTTGGATGAAATGTTAATAATATGCTAATTTTGCAATTATCGTAAGTATTCTTTAGACAGCATCAGTGCTTCCCAAACTAATCCTTGAGCATCCCCAAGTGGGACATGTTTTTGTTGTTGTTTCACATGCTTCTCTGAACCAGGAATTAGGTACACTTGATATCCATGCATGGATGAGTTAGGAGTTGGGAGATAGATAAAAAGTGACCTATGTTGGTGAACATTTTGAAAGGTACTAATCATAATAATGTACATTAAATTTGTTACTGATCTCATTTGCAGGGAAATTCAGATAGAAGTGTTTCTATAAAACACCTTTAATGAGGACGACTCAAGCAATGTAAAGTATTAGAAAGCATTACAGCAGTTTGTATTGCTCTGTTCATTACAGGTTTGCGCTGTAACTAACCAGTACCATCCAATTCACATGATCGCGTTTTAAAGCATAACAAACAGCACTGTGACAACTAACAAAATCCTGATTTATTGACCCATTATCAGTAGAAAGAAAACAACGAGAAGCTACTTGATCATGATGGGCTTCATGATTCTCTCCATCTGTAATTATTACAAAAAGATATAAATTAAAAACTGCATTCACTCATATTGGTTTTCACCCAACCAATGGGACTTGAGAAGTGAAACTGTCTCCTTCACCCTCCATATTAAAATGCTGACCCATCCACTCTCCACCACTTAAATCCTCCATCTGCTGGGCCCGCCCCTCACTCTCTCCATCTGGACAAATGAAACTTCCGTCTGGTGCGTTTTCCGTTTCACATGCTCGGTTGCCTCTCCACCCACCATTACTGTGAACATGACAGATATCGGCGCATTCCCTTTCACACTACACATTTATGTGATGGTGAACTGAGAACTGCTGGTGAAAAGTGGCTTTGGGCTGGCCTCTGTAATTAAAGATTATGGAAAAACTTTGACAGTTAATATTATGAGCCCTGTCTTTGTCAAGATATCACCCAGGAGGGCATTTTCAAAAGTTGAATCCATCTCACTCTACATACTGTTTAAATTTGTGGTAATTAATTAATATTCCCAGCTTCTCAGCACAGTGGCCAGTCATGAAAATAGCACCGACAGTCGGGTGGAAAATTAAAGTAACACCAGTAAGAAGTGTCTTAATAAGCCACCGTAAGCAAGCAGAATAGCTTCAATACACCTTACATTCTGCAAGTCTAGCATATCATCTCCATCATTTCCATCTCCTCAAATTATTCAGTGAGTCCTTGTGCCTGCAGATGTGGACATTGACATCCTGGAAGAGGCCAGTCCTGTCAGGATAGAAATGTTTCCTCACCGGATAAAGGTGATCAGTCAGAATAACTTTGTATTGCACTGTTTTTAACAGCCTATAGGGGCATGAGCATATAATTGCACAATCAAATATTTCTTTAAGTTGCAGTCCATCCTAAAGCTGCCAGTTTTATGACTGTTAGCAATTGTATTGATCTGCAGTATTCCTCAACCCACGGTAATGGCATATTTCTAGCATTGACTTGTGTCAGGGGGTCACGCTGGTAGAATGATCAGATTTAGGAAAAACTAGACATGGTCTTTGGGCATTACCTTACATACATACAGTGGGGTCCAATTATCTAAGAGACAAAATGATTATATTTTATAATTCTTTCTAATTTAATACAGCAATTTTAATTGCAAATCTTACTGACGAAAAATTAAATCTCTGAACAAGTCGACTCTTTGAAATATTTACATGAATTTCAGACAGACAGTCTTATTAGTTAGTTCGTCCCCTTTCTGTTTTAATTACAGAGCATGCTCGAACTGGCATGGAGTCGATAAGTTTGCGCAAAACCTTATGATCCATTTTAGATGAAATCCATCAGTGTGTTGCCTGAACACAGGCTTCAACAGAAGAGTTTTGACATGAGAAAAATCTGACCCCTTGACCAAAGCACTTGGTCAATATCAGAAACAGCTTTCATTTAAATAGGGAACTACAAATCGAGCAGAATCCTGTATATGAACGTTTCAACATTTACTTTCTTTGGTTTAAATATTTATAAATTCCAAAACCATCTGTTTATTTCCAATTTTGGATTTTCAGGGTGGTCTCAGTCTTTTGGACCCCACTGTACATTATTGTGCAAAAGTCTTAGGCACAAGCAAAGAGATGCTGTAAAGTATAATAAAGTAAATAATTAAAAGAAATCTTTCTACTTCGAAGAAAAATACTATAAATAATAAACTATAAAAAAAAGGGCAATATTTGGAGTGACAACTCTTTGCTGGTTTTTTTTCTTAAACAGTAATCCCAGGTACAAAGTGTGCAGTTTTATAAGGAAATAACCTGCTAGGTTTTACATAATATGTCAATTTCTTTACTGACATACAAACATTATATTCAAATACAAATGATTTTCTGACTAACAGTGCTACCATCTTGAAGAGGACAACACTCCAGGCTGAGCTCATGGACTTATAGCGTTTACTTTTTTCAATGTTTTCTACAAAAATGCGGGCACCCTATGCAACATTTGGATATGAATAGTTGACTAATTAAAACAGGAAAACAAGAAATCAGTCATTTTAAAAAGGCATTAATGAGCATTTTGGGATGAGCAATGGAATTGTATGATTACTCCAATTTATTTCTATGGTGTTTACATCTCACTTACACATGCAGAGAGTAAAACAACGGCAGCATGAATCACAGGCTAGAATTTTATGCTCCTCTGGTTACAGCTGGTGGGGATTTATTTTATTTATTTATTTTTAATGAAACCATAACTGGCAGGTGTCTTGCACGTACCACGTGAAAGAAAAAAAAATGCTTCAGCTTTAATACCAAACAGTGAATGTATTTGTATGTCTGAATCACCGGCAATGTATTATGCTTGTAACAATATCGATTTGTAGAAGTTTGTCTGAATATACAGCATCAATAACACATGCACACCTCTTAGATTTAGACTCAACAATACAGTAATTTCCGGACTATAAGTCGCTACAATTTTTCCCACGCTTTGAACCCTGCGGTTTATACACCAATGCGGCTTATCTATAGAGTTTTCTTCGCTAACTGCCATCAGGGGGCGCTAAAATGTGAAAGACGCAACAGATCAATGCACAGAAGAAGACATTAC
>JAQMCW010000034.1:10485909-10499318 GCA_030068335.1 Chrysichthys cranchii
TGCATTTGGTTCTTTAAAAAGTCCTTGTAAGATTTCATTCTGAACACAATTACAAATGTACACTGAATTCCCTAAAATCCTTTACAGCATTGGGGGTTGAATAATTTTGAACACAACTGTACTTGGAGTTGCTCTGCAACATCAGCGGCCTTACAACTGGGATTTTTTCAACACTCCGTTTGATAGTCCGAAGATATATGTCAGAGAGCCCAGCTGGTAGCTCAGGGGGTTAAGACGTTGGTCTACTGATTGGAAGGTTGGGAGATCAAATCCAAGCACCGCCAAGCTGCCACTGCTGGGTCCTTGAGCAAGGCCCTGCAACTGTTCAGTTGTATAAATGAAATAAATGTAAGTTGCTCTGGATAAGAGTGTCCTCCAAATGACAATGATGTAATGTAATGCTGTTGATTCCTTTCCTTTGCTTTTGAATGACTCACAATACGCCCTCTTTGAAATTCAGACAACTCTTTTGCTTCTGGTGTTTGCGGCATGGCTAGTTGCTATGAACAATAAATATCCTGTAATCTGAAATGAAAAATAATAATGTATTAAGACGTTTGAAGCGCCAGGTGGTGTCTGCATAAATAAAATGTAACAAGGGGGGGCTATTTACTTTTGAGTTGTCTGTGTACACCTTATATGTATATGGTTGTTGTCTGTAGATCAGATGCTTGTGTGAATAGTTTGTCAGTCCCCAAAATCAGTGAAGATAGATACACCAGACTGTTATTCAGGTGACTTAGCATTGTCCGCAGCTCAGCAGTGACACCGACATGGTACAGTACAGTGTTGGTACTATTGCATGAGGTTCAGCAACATTACTGGGATGGTTATACACCATGAAAACCGCGGTGCTTGAGAATTTACAGTGAGAGATCAAGGCTGCACATGACAGGGACAGGCATATCATTGTTGGTGGGCTTTTTCTGAACCCAGAATTGACATTAGGGTGCTGTGTTTGATACACTTTTATTAACAGCACACACCCCATCATGACAGTCCTGTCAGTGTCACTACTGTGCTGATAATTATCCCCCACCCAAATAATATCAGGTCAGTGGTGGTGATTCTTTCCCTCTAATGGACAAGACAGACAAATTGTGCATAATGATGGAAAATGTTCTGGCCATTGAGTGTATGTGTATGTCATTGCAGGATTCTTTAGAAAGTGTGCTTCTCTACTATAATTATTCCGTATTGGCAGAGCAGGTTAGGCACTTGTTACAGGGGAGCAGAATTCAAAATGAGAAGAGTGCTCTGGTGGGGTTTCTAACTGAAGTACAGAATTTCAGTGCCGCTCTCCCACTAAGTGGAAAAGGGCAAATGATGCACCCCAGGGTGTGAGGTACACTGTTAATCAAGAGCTTAGATGACAGCTATTTGTTAGATGAATCACTTCAGTCAGGTTGAAAAGAAAAATAATTGCACTTTTACCCTATATGCCCCACAACTGCAGATCCTTTGGGATTGACTAGTTCATGTTGGCATTGCTGTCCACCACTCCTGTGTGTGTGTGTGTGTGTGTGTGTGTGTGTGTGTGTGTGTGTGTGTGTGTGTGTGTGTGTGTGTGTGCGTGCGCACGTGCACGCACGTGCTATAGGGATTAACAAGGTGATATAAGAGTTCAGACTCACTGTCATACGAGTGATAAATTAAACCCTACTACTGTGCCTCCACTACCCCGGGAGCTGCATGAGCTGCATATTTCGCTTTCACAGTTGATCATGAAAAGTGTTGGCAAACCTATTTATGAAGAAATTCAGTAACCAGGTGCTTGTCATATTTTTGTCACATGCGACTGGCTGATTAAGACTCTTGTAAATATTGATATACATGCGGCGATCACTGTGCATGTCAAGATCTTATAAAGGGAGAACTGAGACTTTAAAATACCCTGAAGTCTTTAGTCTTAACTACCTGTGTTGTTTTAGCTATGACATGTTACAACAGTGTCACGTTTTCAATATGCAGTGAGTGACAACATTTCCCAATCCAGTCGGGCTGACATGAGAAGGAGAAAAAAAAAAAATCAAGGTGACACATCAATGTGTTTCACACAGGCGCTTACAGACACACTCCCACACACACGCACATGCTTGAGCATATACACAGAGACTTCTCAGTCAAGTGTACAATGCATTCAGGTACACAGGGAAATGCTTGGCTTAACACTGCCATCTAGAGAAACTACAGAATCGGGATTTTAAAAAAAACAAAACATTTTAAAGTCAATTCGCAAATCAATAATCCTGTGATGCAGTGAACCAAATGAACTTGTTGCTTCATAAACACACAAAAAAACAAACAAATGTGCTTTCACAAATAAGAAAAGCCAACACCCCTTGAAAATCTCCACTGCACTCATAGGAAGTAGGATGGTACGATTCAAACATCTGTGATATAGCTCTGTAATATTCATGAGAAAAGCCCCTTTCGTGGCCATATCTGCAGAAACCTAATGAAGATATTCTGCCTCATCTGTATGCAGTTGAAATCGTGTCCAAGTAAAGCGTACAAATAAAGTGTTTGCATACATTTGATTCTATCAATGTTTAATGTGCAGTTCACCACCTCACTGGCTTCTGAGTGATTAGGATCATATCCACAGGTCTCATCTCCATATTTTCCCTGCTATGTTTAGAAAGAAATGTACATTTTTTCATTATATGAATGAACAAGGGAGTTTTAAAGGAATGTCCGTTCTTTGATAGGATGTTTTGCAGATAAATTTGATGTGGGTTTCATATAAGATTATTATTCTAACAAAGACTTTTTAAAAGTTCGTTCTCTCTCTCTCTCACACACACACACACACACACACACATACACTTCCCTGAGTTCAACAGATGCAATGTCAGTGACATGGTGGTTATATTTTTATACGGTGTGGCCACAAATAGACATGTTGAACCCACAAATCAATATTTTGAGGTCACAAATGAAAAAGATACAGGCTAATGGTACACTATATGGCCAAAGGTTTGTGGACACCTAACCATCAAACCCATTTGTATTGCCTTAATAATGACCTCCAATCTTCTGGGATAGCTTTCCTCTAGATTTTGGATTTTTAGATTTTGGCTGTGGGGATTTACCCATTTGCAAGAGCGTTAGTGAGATCAAGCACTGATGTCTGGTGAGGAGGTCTGTGTCACAGGAAGTGTATCATCCCAGAGGTGGTCAGTGGGGTTGAGGTCAGGGCTATCTATCCAGGCCAAACTTTACCCATCATGTGTCCATTGACCTCAGTTTGTGCACAGGGCGTTGTCATGTTGGAACAAGTTTGGGCTGCTTTTTTCAGTAAAGGATAATTGTGATATTACAGCATACAAATGCATTCTGTTTGCTTCCAACTTTGGTGCAGCAGCTTTAGGAAGACACACATATGGTTGGATGGTCAGGTGTCTACAAACCTTTGGCCATAAAGTGTTATACAGTATCCATCTTACAATGTTAGTGACTCTTAGTAGACCTTGTGTGTCATTCCATGATTACGGTAATGTAAAAATGTAATGTCATCTCCATGCTTAGAGGCCTGTGGCCACAACTGTATAATTCAGTTGATTTCTCGATATTTAACTTATTTTAATTTAAAATGCAAGAGTTGCCACAATAATGTATTATGTATTATTATGTATCATGTACCATCGATCATGGCCATAATATATTATCTTGAGGCCACAATATATTATTTTGTGACCATATCGTTTTAATAACAGAACAAACAAACAAACAAACAACAAAACCCATTGTGTCCTTTTGGTAATACATTCTGACCTTGTTAGGCTTAGTCTTGATGCAAAATAATCGAGTGCAGAATCTGAATTTAAACAAGAAATAGAGTGGTATGAGTGTCTTTCAGCATCGAGGAGAAAAAGTATAGAGTGACATATAGTGAGAATGAAAAACAAATCCCTGCTGGAGGCAATTCCAGCTGACATCGAGCATGAGGTGGGTTACACCCTGGAGAGGTCTCCAGTCTATCACAGGGCTAACCCAGAGGAACCGAGAGCCATTAACACTCATATTCTCACCTATGGGCAGTTTAGAGCAGCCAGTTAGACTAATCCACATGTCTTTGAACTATGGGAGGAAACCGGAGTACAAAGTGGGAGGAAACCCACACAGGCACAAGGAAGAACATGCAAACTCTGTTTAGACAGGACCCAGTCAGCCAGCAGAACCTGCTTGCTGTGAGGCAACAATTCCAAAAACAATTCCTAAAGCCAAATCGATGTCAGTGAAATTTATGGCAACATTCAGACATCTGGTGTGTTATTGGACCTGTTTTCCTTAAACCAAAGCAGTCTAATATTAAATGCACATTATTCTAAGCTAGAAACATGGAGTCCAGAATAGGTTTTTTTTTCCTGCTGATCTCTAAGACATTAAACCTGGTTATTACCCCGTAAGATGAATCATAAGCTGGAAAAAATCATAAAACTGTGTTGAACTCTGGTCCTTCAGGACTGGAATCATGCATTCCTGATCTCAACTAGCTAACACAAGAACATTGTTATTCAGCTCCCTTAAGGCAGCACTGACAGAGTATTGTGTAGAGCCATGAAGCTGCATAATGTGTTGTGGGTATTGCTTGGTTTCATTTTGCCTGCTGTTTCTGGATGATTGAATGGAAGGCACCAGTCAACGGGCAGCGACAGCAGCAGAATTTTCACTTCTAATGATCTTACTACCAGCATAGTCATCGAATCAATATAAAGACTTGTGGTGTTTTATTAATTTTGTACATTTGATGCAACACCATACTTATACCACCATACAACCTTGGAAATAATTATGCTAATAATGTTATTAAACCGACCACGATATTATCTAGTATAATCATGTACTGTATATATAATGTGTATAGAGTAAGAAAATAATCAATAGCATTAATAGGTGCAGCACTGTGGCTCGGTGGGTAGCATTGCCACCTCACAGCTCCAGGGGTCCCTATTTTAATCCTAAATTCAGTTTAGAGTTTGTGTGGACTTTTGTATGTCCTCCTTGTGTCCGTGTGGACTTCTTTCAGTTTTTTCCAGCTTTTCAGATCTTCAAAAATCAGGCTAGAATGTAGACGGACTACAGCAAAATGTAAATGAGTATGTGAATGTGCATGTATGGTACTCCGAAATGGACTGGTGTCCTGTCCAGGGTCAGTTTGTTTTTTCACGACCGGTGGGAAAGGCTTCATATTCACTGCCACGCTGAAAAAGCAGATACAGAAAATAAATGAATGAATAAGTATTACTACTACTTACGGCTTACACAGTCTTGACTGGTTATGCTAAATTACCCCTAGGCATGAATGAGTGTGTGAATGTGCATGTCAACAGTGTACTGGTTTTCCTTTTTTGGTTCACCCAGTGTTAGAATATGATTCAGATCCACAAGAACCATGACCAGCATAAAGCTGGTTACTGAAGATGAATGAATTATTATAATAATATGGCTGAGCAATGCAATAATCAGATGGTAAGAAGTATAACAGAATGTAATCCATTTGAGAAAAATAATCTCCTCTGATAATATGCAAGTTTTACAGAGCATCCTGTATTTCAGAGGCAACACACTAATTCTCTGATTATGATATATAGTAGTTTTGTCTGTGTTTTGAGGCCCAACTCTGTAATACTGGAGCACAAGGCAAAACAAAAGCTTGTTTCCTCTTTCTTTGGAGGACAATTGCACTGAGATGTAATCAAAGCAAGCATGGACATAAATACACGTATACGCTCTTAGCTGGAATGATCAATTTTCTCAGTACTGGAGCTCCATGACTGGATCTTCACTATGCCTCATATAGTGAAGCTCTTGAGTTAGAACAAGCTGTTATTAGTGCGTCTGCACACACAAGAGTAACAATGCCCTATTGCTTTGGCCAACTCAGTGCTCCTTCCCCCTGCACAGTAATCAAGGCACAAGCAAAGAACAGAGGAGCCTGGGTGGATGGACTGAATCAGAAATGAATCCGGTGGTCTTCTCTGATATGCACTTATGCACACACACACACACACACACACACACACACACACACACACACACACACACACACACACACACACGCAGACTTCCTATCGATTGGTCATAGATGAGCAGTCTGGCTAGAGACTGAAAAAAAAAGGTTTTCCGTGTGTAATCACCACTAGTCATCTGTGGAGAAGACTGAGGGGGTAGACATCCTGAAGGAAGAAGCAAAGGCTGAAGGCCAGAGGACAAGCTTAATCTTAGCTCCCCAGCTAATGAGTGTTGAGCTGTTGATTGAAATTAAGAGCCACTATAAAGCAAATCTGGAGGGGTTCTTGAGGAGTTAGAGAATCTCACCCCCTTCTAGGCCACTTTCATTTGCTTTTTTCCCTCCACCTATCCAATTAGCTAATTTAATATGTACT
Source organism: Chrysichthys cranchii (assembly GCA_030068335.1). NCBI lineage: Eukaryota > Metazoa > Chordata > Actinopteri > Siluriformes > Claroteidae > Chrysichthys > Chrysichthys cranchii. Next base: position 10,492,302 of record JAQMCW010000034.1, read on the forward strand.
TAGAAAAACAAGCTGAGTTTTTTAGAGGGTCAATAGTTCTAGCTTTCTCAGAGGGGCTTTACATAAAATCTTGAAAGAGGCTCCCAAGTGACAAAAAAGAAAAGTGTCAGGAGATTGAGGAGTTTGATGACGCCATAGTTGTCCATAGCTGGGAGCTTAAGAGAGCAACATTTGCCATTGTTTTTGTGTGAAATAAATGGATTTCTCTCTCCCCTGACAATCGGAGTGGGCATCAGTGAGGTCATGTATGCAGAAGAGGGTAAATAGCACTTTCCTCTGAGGGTATTATGATGCCCAGTAATGCTGTGGGAAAGGTGGGTCCTTTATGGGTTTCTATCACAGGCAGATTTAGACCCCCTTTTAAAGGGCTCATGTTAACTTTTGAGAGGATTTTCTGTACGTCATGTTGATCCCCCTCTATGTGACACATAAAGTACAAATATACAGAAAAACAGAAATGTATACCTTATTTTCATGGTTTTTGTGTAAGAATTTGGATTGGCAATTTCTGGTGATTTTAGCTGGCTGGCTTGTACTCATCACACACACTGCTACAGATTGTAATGGCTCATTAACATCCTGTATTCTGGGAAATCTGGTATTGTTTGTGTTGAGTTAGCAGTTGCCTTAATAACTGACACAGACAACAGGCAAAAAAACATTTTTCCAGGACAGGTGTGTTTTGACAACTAACAATGCAGCAGAGCTGAATATGGACGTGAGATGCCACAGGATCTCCATCTTCCTCCTTATAGGTGAAAAATGGCACATGCCTCAAACCACATTCAAAAGCATTTGCAGAATTACAAATCTCATAAAAAGAGGAAATACATACAGTATTATTACTTTCTTCTGCTTTCCAAAGACTTACATAGGTATACATGAAATTAGGCTTTTGTCTGATTTCTCCTCTGTGTCATGTTTTTGGTGAAATTGTTCAGTTCAGCCAAAGGTATAGCAACAAAAGAGTGTCTTTTTGTGTCTTAAGAAGGTAGTCTGTAGGATTCAAGCATTTCAACATATTAACAGAAAGCTGAAATGCACCCAGTTGGGAAGAAAAAGCATTTTTTTTCCAAAACCTTTGCTTGGCATGTGGCATCTTCATACCCATTTTAAAAATTTTTGTACTTTATTTGTTGGTTTGCTAAATTCAGAGATCACCCCTGTAGTGCTTTTGGGAAAGTAACATCAACCACCATAATCAAAACTAGCTAGTGCTTTGCATTTCTGTGTATCACACTCATTAAGGGCTGAGCACCCCTGAAGATTTGAGTCTAGATCTGCCCTGGTTCCCGCAGTGGGTCAAAGCAAAAAAAAAAAAAAAAAAGCCCTCAGCTAGTACAAATGCTTTTACGATTACATTCAAGTCTCCATCATTGAACGTTTAATAACCTGAGTTTGGCATGATAGACTTAAAGTCTAAACTGTAGTTTTCTACACAAGTTCCTGGTAACACAATTAGCACTGATTCTATCGTATGGAGTTATAGACAAAAAATTATTTATAATCACACTATCTGTGTCAACTGGGTGAGAATAAGTTCCCTTTTGAGCTTGGTTCGTCGCAAGTTTGTTGTTGTTGTTTTTTTTTTTTTTTTTTTTTTTTTTTTTTTTTTTTTCAAATGTTGTCTCAGTAAGAGTTTCCTTGCCACCATCATCTCTGGTTTGCTCATTAGGGATAAATAGATCTAGACTTCAGAAAACCCTTTTGTGACAATGTCCATTGTTAAAAGTGCTGTATAAATAAGATGCAATCAAAATAAATTATATTATGCTAACCAGCATGTAGTGTGCTTTTGTGACAGGGATTTGAAATGGGTAGTTTTTCTTCCCAGCAAGAAGAAGCAAAGAGAGACACATAGCCATACAAAAGCCTGACTTTCCACTCACACAGCAATTGAAATAGACCATTCTAGTCAATGACCATTCTGACAAGATGATATTAGAGCGAATTTCACATTTCTTTTGACACATTATTTCTTTCCACATATTCCAGCAAAGCGCGGATTAGAGAGTCATTTTGTTCTTTTCACCAAGTCTTTCTTTCACCACTGACTCAGTCAATAATGGTTGAGAGTGAATGCACATTTAGCCCGTTCTGTTTGTAAGGCTCAAAATTATTGTTTGCATTTTGCTGAATACCCCTCATTGGGGTTGACCTTTGGCATGAGAGAAGGACACACAGAACACTTTAAAGTAAAAATGTGTGAGAAACTCTAGCCAGACAAATAATGTTATTTCAAAAAGTTGTTTTTCTTTCAATTAGAGCCATGAGTACATATTGTTCTCTTTATTTTTTATTTTTTAATTTTTAGAGTAGAATGAAACTAAAAGTGTTATGAAAGCACCAAAACTAATACAAAGAGAACACATTTGAACAGAATATAACTTTAGTTGTACAGCTTAGCTAAGACAAAGGCAAACCTGCACATTCATCTAAAAAATAACTTTCTTCCAATAAAAGATATACATAGCTGATATCCAGTTAAGTCCGAATGGGATATTTGTACAGTTTAATAAGAGAAGTGGCTGGTTGGTTTTACTGAGCATCTTGGAGAATACGCCACAGTTCTGGGGACTTTGACTGCCATGCTTGCTTCTTTTTTTGCAGCAGTCTTCATTGACTTTGTTCACATTGCCAGGCGGAAGTGCCTTATCTGCGCCAAAATATTTTGGCTTGATGTGAAACAGGTCTGATCTTTTCAAATCAGATTTGAGTCACTTTCATATGTGGCCTTAAATCTGAAAGGTATCAGACTTGTGGCCATGCAACATGAAGGAGAACGCTCAGATCATAATTCATGTGACTTTTTGCCTTTGTACATACGGTGAATGCTGGCTGAAAGCCCGCAGGGTGTTCTGTTGATTTGTGCTACCTAGCGAGATATGCTACTTAGTGTTTGTGTGTTAGGTTTAAGGTCAGGATTTCGAGGTTATCTTTATGCTTTAATTCAAGGAGTCAAGGTTATGGTTAGGATCAGGGCTATGGCTAAGATCGAGCTTATTGTCTGCTATTGATAGCATTTATTAGTGCTACAGAAGCATTTTTCAACAAAGTTTTTCAACAAATTGTCAGAACACTGGCAGTGCAGCAACGGCAAAACAACAACTGTTTGCTAGCCCCAAGAGGAAAATGTGACACACATGTTAGACACTTGCGCATGCATTTGTCAGTTTTAATATCATGAGTCATCTCACAGATATGTTTTTTGTTGTTGGTGACATGTAGAAAATGTATCAATGTGCGCATATGTGACATGTCGGAGGCAGATGTGTTCTTATTACAGTAAGATACAGGCAGGGATGGACAGTAACTACGCACTTTTACTTGTGCACTTTACTTTTTTAAAGTTTAAAGTACATTTTTCAAGTATCAGTACTTTATTGGAGCATTAATTTTCTGAGAAACGTACTGTATGCCTTTTACTCCACTATATATGAAAGATGAATATTTTACTTTTCACTTCACTATATTTCTATAAAGGTTGCCATTATTAGTTACTCTGAAGCTTAGCTTTGAAGACAGCAGGTTAATTTTCTAAAATGTGATCATTCATACTCTGTGTTCATCACAGGAGAAAACCAATCACAGTAAACCACTCCTATGCTTGAGTTCAAAGTGGTTGCTGTATTTTTTTTTGAACAATTCGGTTTGAACTTAGTACATGAAAAAGACGATTGTTCACCAGAGCACCCGTGTCCATATCTGAAGTCAGTGTGTAAGATTTTTGAAACAAAGATTTGCATTGTTTTAAATGTGTGCTCTGTTTACCATGTGCTTAATTGCACAATGATGAGGATCAACCAGATGTTTCACATTCCAGGCAATACTGTGTAATAGAAGTAAAATTAGCCAACAACATCATGATATGTTTATAGTTTTAACATCAATCTGAATGAACCTAGAGCCAATATAACTAATGTAACACCTTTTAGGGAGGATGCAATGCACCAGGAGGGATGTCAGATTACAAACATTCAACACTGAAAACATTAAAATGTACTCTTGAACATTTAATTATTTCTAAAAGCACCCATTCCAGTACTTTAAGTAAAAATTGACATGAACAACTTTCACTTGTACTGGAGTAATATTTAACCAGGAGTATCTGTGCTTTTTGCTTTATCTCAAGTAATGACATTGATATCTGGATACAGGTCACTTGTAATGAATGCGAACCATTGAGGCAGCAGGGGCATGGTTGAGCACCACCTAGTGGTGGGGAAGCGAGGCCGGGGAAGGTGAGCGGCAAGTGATCCCACCTGGGACTAATTAGTGTGTCTATTTATCCCCTACAGTGAGCAGAGAGACAGACAGACAGACAGACGGATGCCACTGAGCTACGTCCTTGGATGTGTGTTGTTAAAGCTGAAAAGCTGCACAATAAAGGTGTCCTTCACTTACGTCCGTCTGTCCGACTCTTCAGTGTCCCCAACCCTACTGGATCCATTCCACAACCATCAAGATGCTTGTAATGCTTGCAGTGTGAATGTAGCGATTATGTTTTTTTGGGTTTTTTTAGTGGAATGTGGTTTGTAACGAAAAATGTTGCTTTTTTTTCCTGACATAATTTTTGTAACAGAAATTCTTGTTAAAAAAAATTATATTTGGTCAAATAAAATGTACTGACTCATTAATGAAGTCGCAGTGGTGAGCACTGTTGCCTCACAGCATGTAAGAACTAGGATCAAACCTAGAAGTCATCTGGGATCTTTCTGTACACTTTGCATGTTTTCCCCATGTTTCCATGGGTTTTTCTAGTTTCCTCCCAGAGCCTAAAGACATACAGATTTAGTAGGCTGTCTACTCTAAATATCTATCCCTCTGCCCCATGATAGACTAGAAACACGTCCGGTGTCGATAAACAGGCAGAGTGTGAATGCATTTGCAGATAAAAGCATTTAATAACAAATAAAGGGGCTAGGCAGAATCAGGATCCAGGAAACAACTCGGGCAGACAATCAGAATGTAGTAGGGATATAGAAAGCAGGCGAGAGGTCGCAACGATACAGCAAAGGCAATATCAGAGACGAGATCCAAAAGGTAGAGGTCAGGGAACTAAACAGGGTCATACACGTGAAATCACTATGAAATAAACAGGCTCGGCGCTAGAGGACACAAAGGCAAACTATTGCTGCACAAATGTGAATGTATAAACACAGTCCTTATAAAGAGGCAGTGCTTATTGTGAAAACTGAGCACACGTGTGCTCAATCAGAATTCTGGTGAATCAGAGTTTGGACAGTCAGCCATGTTGGGTAAGTCCATGTTTTCCTGGGAGTCGGACTCCATTTCGAGAGCCGAGCAATCTAGGCTGTAGTTTTCAAAGTCCATGAAGTCATTGCACTGGGGTTCATGGGAGACTGAATCCGGCTGTGTCTCCATCGGTGTAAGCGAGAGGTTGTGGTTGATAGATTTGGCTGGTGACAGAGTGGTTGTGAGAAGTCTAGGTGCCGGTGTGTGTGTGTATAGGACATCCAGGGTGTACCTCCCTAGTTGATTAGTTGGATAAGCAGTCTAAAAAATGAATGAATGAAAAAGGCTTAACATAAACATCTTTAAAAAATAGCATGCCTAAGACTTTTTTACAGTATTGTATTTGCTTTATACCTAAGGGTTTTTTTGTGTGTGTGTGCGTGGTGGTGGTGGTGGTTGATATTGTTTTTTTGGCTTTAAGCTCAGAACCTATTCCAGGTACAACTTATTTAATCATATTTTTCTTAAGTACAGAACATAATAAGAATAGTGTTTTATAGGGTGTAGGGTGTAGAGTATGACTGTGAATGTATGGAGAGAAATATTGGAACACAATAAAACTGTAACCCTGATAAAAGAGAATTTTTTTTTCCGAGAACCTTTGTTTCGGTAATATTTAATTGTGTCACCAGCAAAATTATTTAATGAATAATGCATTAGAACTTAATTACAACTTAATTAGCAATTAATTTCATTAATATTGCATTGATCCTTAGTTGATGGTGAAAACTCCTCACACACACACACACGCATACGTGTCTATCATACCTGGTGGGGACACATGACTGGGCGCCGCCTGGTGGGGACTATGCTTTCTAGACAGTTTACATACAAGGTAAAAACTGATCTGAGGTCTGTGAGGTCTGCTTATAATGCAGGTCACTTAAAAAACAGAGAATTAGCATCAGAAGACAGACCTGACATTTTATATTCCCGTGGGGACCAACTGTCAGGTCAAATGTCCTGGTGGGAACCAATGACGTCAACATCATTTGCATAATAGATGACGTCATCATGTGTGTAAATGATGACCGGTGGGGACCAATGACGTCAACATAATTTGCATAACAGATGATGTCATGTGTGTAAATGGTGACCGGTGGGGACCACAAAATAAAATTTAAATGTATTTTCCATGTAGATTGTACTACAAAATTCAACATTTCATTCAGTAAACTAAGACACTGAGGTTTTCACCACATCAGTAAACCAAGCCAAAGAGGTTATCCCTCATTCCCAAATCTGTGAATTAAGTTAGTCACTATGTCATCACTGATACTTTGGCTCAAAACTTTTAAACAAAACTTGCCAAAAAAACTTTTGCTCACAGACTGTATTGCTTTTGCTATTCTTTAATTGCAGACAGGTCTTCCAGAACACTGATCACAATGATTACCTCTAAAGTCACAAAACATGGCATGCAAACAGAGACAGGCTCAAAATTTGCAGTGTGAAATGGGTCAGAACACTCATCCACAGTATACCCACAGATCTCACATACTGAGGAGCTAACATCAAATAAAAAAAAAAACAACTAGCAAGCGTCACACTTTCTTCTGACTCTCTCTCTTATATACAGTTATATGATATCTTAAATATCGAAACTGGGAAGCAGTCAAATTTTATGTAAGTGCTGCTGGTGCAGATTGTATACACTCAACACAAGGTACTTTGCCTGGAACCATCCCAGATGTGATGTAGTCCATTAATTTGCTTTCCACAGCTGTGATCTCCTCTTGGGTCCACTTTTTTCTTTTTAGC
>JAQMCW010000034.1:10504409-10516370 GCA_030068335.1 Chrysichthys cranchii
AATGTAAAAAATAGAAAATTCAGAAATGCCCAAATAGCTCATCTTAAAAAAAAAAAGATACACACACACACAAGAAGCAGATGTTTCTTTTCAGGTAAAGTGCGTACAGGGTAGACTTGCCTTCAGATTGTTTGTATGCTTGTCTGGGCAGAAAAATGTGAGAAGAGTCGTATAAATTATGGAGAAGGGAAAGGCTTGGGAAATGTGGGCAACAAGCATGGACTGTTCTGCAGATTGTGGAGAGGCTTTGATCACATCATGATTGTGTACTCAGTCCTGCATCATTCACTGCTTTCCTCTCTCATGCACATTGGATATTCTTCATTTCACTGCTTGTCATACTTTGCCAGAGGCAAAGCAAACATTTCAGTAGTTGGGAACAGAGTTGTTATCTACATAGTCATTTATATTGTCAAGAACTACAGTCTGAAAGTTAACTCAGCTACCATAATACGTATTCCATCACAGCCCTCGCGTGATTTTATTGATCACTGTTGGGTTTTATCTTTTCCTGCTTTCTCTATACATAAAAATCAGGTAAGGAGAAAGAAGCGCTGAAATTTTAGTTTAATATCAAGGAGAATTTCTCAATCTATGATTTAGGAGTCGAGTTAAATAATCATGTCCTAAATATGCCAGTCTTTCACAAACATCCCAAAACGTTGCAGTCCTAATAACTCACTGTATTTTCCATGTTTATAAAACGTTGAAGCTATCTGAGGACCGTGCTGATCCTGCTGCCCGCCTCTCCTGCAAAACAGCAGGAATATTACCTTAATTGATATAGCAACTAGTTTAATTCATTTAGTTAATACCAAGGACTTAAAAGGGCAAGCTAAACATTATCAGGAATTAAATTAAACTACCCCTCACATCAAGCCCATGATTAAACCCATCTCATTTGTTAACACAAGCATGGCTTGTTTTGTTGTTCTGTTTGTGTCCTGTTTGGACTTTTATAGGTCAGTAAATGACTGTTTATTAATTTAACACGCACTTACAGATGCGATTATAACCGATAAATAATCGTCACATCCTAATTAACCTTATCAGTTTGGAATTTACTACCTAGTATAAGTGCCTAGCATTTACAAACCCTGCTACCTATAAACAGTGTATACATTTCTTTTTAGTTGCATGCTACGCACACAACATGACAAGCTTTGTTTTCCTTTCATTCCCATCAAGATATTCCACCTGACTGCACCTACAGGTGTATTTCAGACGAGCTTCAATTGGTTGTAGCAGAATCTGCAGTGATGCAACTTTTCAATGTTATTTTTCAAGAATGAGGGAATGATGAGCAACTAACTCATCGTCATGCCCCAGGGTGATAACATTTATCTCTCCCGAGGTGTACTGAACTGATTAAAATGCAGCTGGGTTATTAACTGTGAACGCAGCATGTTCCCAAGCTCCTATCAATTTGTAATTAGCAGTGACCCTCTATGAAATGAACTTTGAAACATCATACAAAATGGGTGGACGTATGACTGACATCACTTGAGATAAGAAAAATGCATATAAGGGGGGAAAAAAAAAACACAAAATGTGAATTATTGCACATGCATCTTTACTACCAGTTAGCACTGCATTTCTAAAATTTAAAAAAGAAGCCTGGACCTCATCACCTCTTTTCACATGCGTCTGTGTATGTACCTGGAAGGTATGACAAACTCTTTCATCATATTTCATGTTAGTATTATGGAGCAATGGGAGCCAATTGTGGGAACTGAGGACCTGTGAGTGGTAATACTGTCAAACTGAAGTAGCAGAGAGGGTAATATTGAAAGGGTAAGGCTGAAAAACAGGTACAGGACCAAAAAAAAGCCAAGAAAACCCTCAGATTTGTACTGAAAACCTAAAGACAAATTCATCACAGCCTAATTAGTCATCGCAGACTTCTGTAATAATTACAACTTGTCTCTTAGTTGACAGGTGAAACAAATGCTTTCATGTGTTTTGATTTTACACTCAATTTGTCAGGTTAGGCTTCATCAGCCTTCAGTACTGACCTGCTGTGCTTTGGCCCAGTTAACCACAGTCCAAGCCTTCTTTAATGAAAAGCCATTGTTTATTTGGCACAGAAATTTGGCGCGTAACGTTTATCAAGGTTGACACATTGTGGTCAATGCGTGTCACCTCTCATATTTGCCTGCCTGAGTGATGGGATAAGGTACACATGTGTCATTTGATTTCCTCAATTTATTTAGCTCAAACCCCAAAAACAGAGAGGATATGCTACGCACCACTGGATAAAGCTAAATAATGTATTGCTTGGTGGGTGAGCGATCACACCATGGGTATATCAGCCTTTCAAGGAAAAATGTTCTTGCATAAAATATGCTTTAACATGCAATTTCTAAATATACGTACTTGGATAGTTAAAAAAAAAAAAATCAACAAGACATAGTGACTTCATGTAAACATTTTGGTTGGTGGACAGAGTATTGCTATTCTTATTCTATGTCATGCTGCCACTTGTTACAAACGGACAGTTTGTTCACAAAGCCTGTAAACCACTGACTGATTTTGCGGCATTAGCAAAAAATACAATCAGAAGTCTATTTTTTTCCAGAGAAGCCACTTTCAAAGTCTATGTGTCCGAAAATATATCTGCAATTACATCCAAAGCACAAAACAGCACAGCTGGGCTCATAGCCATCGCACTGCTTCACTATCAGTACAAGTACATCAGATATGCCTTTCAGGCGAAATAATAATGCTTGTGAATAATGCAACTTGTATGAGACTAACCCCATAGACAACATATTTGAGAGAACTCACATTTTACTGGCTAAGAAACTGGAGTTGGAATTCAACTTGACTGAAACAGTAGCAAGGACGATACAAAGACTGTTGAGCGGGACAAAGACGAATATCGTTGCTGCCAATCCCACCTGAGACACCACCTGTTCAGAAAACTTTCATCTGAAAACATGTTTCAAGTTCATTAAAAGCAGGACCACCGGGCACCTGGGCACTTTTTTCATTGTGTTCTTTTTTTTTTCTGGCAAATAGGCAATCCTGATCCATCACACCCCCTACACACTCTCCTGCTCTCCATCATCCCAGAGCCTCTGTGGTTTAACAAGACTACAGAGAAGGAATGATGCACTGTACATCAGGTACAGCTTTACTCTCCTGTGCTACAAAATGCAATGCTATCCATGAGCTTATATTGTAAAATGTAGTAAATGTAAACCATTTACTGCATATTATTTGTGTATATGTGCGCTAGAAGTTGACAGTTTTTCAAATTTCATAGTTCATTCCAAATGGATTATTTGTTCTATGTTTTCAAGTTCAGCAAATGTAAAATCTCAGTTCCAAAAAAGTTGGGACCCTGGGTAAGACCTAAATACAAACAATATGCAATGATGTGCAAACCCCCCCCCAAAAGATACAAAGATATTTAATGCTCAAACTGATATTTTTTTGTTAATTATTCTTTGCAAATATATACACTCATTTTGAATTTGATGCCTGCAACACGTTCCAAAACATTTGGGACAGGGGATTGTTTACCACTGTGTTACATCACCTTTTCTTTTAACAACACTCTGGAACTGAGGACACTAACTGTTGAAGTTTTGAAAGAGAATTTTTAAAAAAAGTTTAAAAATCTGAATGGTCCTTTTCGTCTTTAGCCAGGAGGACCTGGTTTCCAAATACAATTTGAAATGTGGACTCTTCAGACTATAGCACGCTTTCCGTGCGTCAGTCCATCTCAGATGAGCTCTGGCCCAGAAAAGTTGGCACCTTTTCTGGATTTTGTTGATATATGCCTCTTGCTTTGCATTTGTAGATGCAACTACAAACGGTGTTTAGCAACAGCAGTTTCCTGTAGTGTTCCTGAGCCCATGTAATGTTGTCCTTTATGTAATTATGTAAGTTTTTAAAACAGTGCTGCCAGAGGGCTCGAAGGTTACAGGCATTCAGTGTCGGTGTCCAGCCTGGCCTCTTCTTATGCTTTGAATCTATTGATGACATTATGGATTTTAAATGAAAAAGCCCTAAATGTCTTGCCATTATATGTTAAAAAACTGAAATGTTGAGAAATTGTATGTTTGTGAACCTCGCCCCATCCTTGTTTGTGAACAACGACGTCCCTTTCATACCCAGTTATGCTACTGTCACCTACTACCAATCAACTTGTTTCCCTGTGCAACGTTCCAAACAGATGGGTTTTTTTGCACAATTCATAACTTTCCCAGTCTTTTCTTGCTCCTGTCCACAAATTTTTTTTGAAACGTGTTGCAGGCATCAAATTCAAAATGAGTGTATATTTACAAAAAAAAACAAAAAACAATACATTTTGAACAGTAAGTATTCTGTCCTTGTACAATATTTAGTTGAATATGGGTTGAAAAGGACTTTAAATCATCGCATCCTGTTCTTAGTTACACTTTAAACAGCATCCAAGCTTTTTTGAAATTGGGGTTGCAGTTTTCATTGCTGAAATTAATGACACTTCATGTTATGGATGTTTATCACTGTGCAACATCCATGATATGTTATTTAGTCCTGTTATCACTTACATTATACTAGCTATAACTATTGCAGTTCACTCAACAGGCTCTCTTTTTTCACTCTTTCATAAAGTATTATAAGTTGCCATGATAGTGTGGTGGTTAGCACTGTCGCCTCACAGCAAAGAAGTCCTGGGTTCGATCCCCAGGTTCGACCTGGGTGCCTTTCTGTGTGGAGTTTGAATGTTCTCCCTGTGTCCACATGGGTTTTCTCCCACAGTCCAAAGACATGCACAGAGATTATTAGACTATCCATCTGTACCTTCATCTGTCTATAAATCTATGTACAGTACGATATGCCAGAAACATGGCATGGTCTCAGTTGTCAGTGTTATACAGAATTAGTCAGATTCAGTTTGCCTAATTTAGTGGTTGTTGTAAGAATTAGGATATGTTTTCTCTGTCATTCCAAAGTCCTGAAGAGATGCTTTTAAAAAGGTGAAGTAGTTCAAATCCTTAATTATGCAAGTGGGTCATGAAATATTTCTTAATAGCTCCAGAAGGCTTTAGATTTATGGCTTTTGAATCAGGTGCATCATGCGTTGAAATGCAAGGCTGTGAAAAGCAGCCAGAAACGGTGTTCTGTTCACAAAGATAGACCATGAGAGCCATTACTGTTGCTTAGTTTTTCAGTTTCTCTTTCTCATTTATGTTTACTGGTGAGTAAAGAGTCCCTGGATTTGCTCTATCGCATAAATACCATTAATATAAATATCATAAATTGTCATAAACATAAATATATCAGAATATCTAGCTGTTTAATTATGCTTCACATGGAGTTAAAAGTTTACAAAAGATCCAATCTTATAAAAATTGCGTTAGACAAAGACATTTTTTCATCATCCTTGTGCCCATTCATAGATGAACCTGGTCTGCATTAATGCATCCGAAAAGGAAATTTTTAAAAGAAGGTGATAAAAATTGGGTCAGGTCGAAGAATATTCTAAAGATTGCATGCAAGGCGCATACTTTTGCAGTTTTAAGGATGCGTTTGACCCATTTAAAAAAAGGAAGAAGCGATATGGACTTCTTAAGAATTTGCAAACATGGAAATGTTTTTTTTTATTCAGCCATGCGATGAAGTGTGTGGCAGCAATGAGAAAAACGCCATCGAACTGGGTCCCTGATGATGAAGAACCTCATCTTTCCCCAGGCGACTTTGTCTCCAGAGACATATCATCCTGCTCACGCTTTCTCAGCTACTCACCTCCAACAAAGGTGAGACAAAAAGTGACCTGCGGTACTTCAAGCTGCTGTATTTATTTATCTTTGACATGCTGTTGCTACTAAAGCCATGATGTCTTCGGGAACACCAAGCAATGAAAGATCATTTCCACGTACAAACTAAATACAACAATAACTCCGCAGGAGTTTTAATTTTAATGATGTCCGTGTTTGTCATGCTATTAATTAAGAACTAATTTGGCTTCCTGTGTTAACCCTGCACCCTGGTGAGGGTACGAGTGTGAGAAAGAATAAAAGAGAGTGAGACAGAGAGAGTGAGAGACTGAATGTAGGTTTGTTCTATATCAGAAAATGAAGATTTCTTTTCTTTTTTCTTTTGTTGTTGTTTTTTTTTTTTTTTCCTAACTCCCAAATGTAACACCTGTGCATTCATTTATAATTAAAAAGCCAATAAAAGTGGTGGAATGGAGAAATTCTACAATCTCCCCTGAACTACCAAAGGTAATTAACACCTCTCTAAGCGAAGAAAAAAATGCCCACAGCTTGCTCCTAAATAATTGTTTCTCTCTCGCCCAGAGGATTTCAACTCCTTAGTGTGAGAGAAAAATGCTCTGCACAAGGAAAGGTGAAAGGAGCTCAGGAGATGTGTGGAAATGTTCATCCATTTTTTCATCTCCACTGGAGCCTGAAATGAAACATAGATAGTTTTCGCCCCAAAGATCCACACTTAAGTCAGTTCTATTTGTCTTTGAATATTGGTCGCGGGGCATGAGAGAGGCAGACGTAATTAAGTGGATTTTTAAGGGTTCAAAAGAGACTGAACTTTTTCTTTGAACGATACTTGGATTTTAATTACTACGCACACAGTATAAATAACAAAAGGCGAGAAAATGCAAGCTGAAAAGTTTCTTTTGTTATTAAAGTTGAACACGCTACACGGCTTAAGAAGGAACAAAATAAATGTTGCAGACAGACTTGACCTTACACATCTTATCCTCCTCTTAGACCCCCTTTTCATCATGGCACTCACATTTGCCTTCCTAGAAATGTTATTTCATTTTCAGTGCAGGAGGCTTTTACCACATCAAAATGTCTTATGGTGAAATGCATGCATTCCCAACGGTTAGGGCATTACTAGTGAGGGCTCTGCAAGGGCTGCTAGCCAGTAGAGGATCAGAAGAACTGGTGTGCTGTCATCACACAGGACATGCACATAGAATATAAAAACATTGCAGAAGCAAATCATATTCTAAAAGGGCCAAATTGGGCAAAGATAATATTGATTGAAGTCACTAAGGAAATGCAGCCGTGCTATTTTTACATTTAACATCCCAACACGTGTCTCTCTCAACCATGGTCTGACAAATGGAGCTTTGTGTTATTGTGTGGCAAAAACTGAACATTTAAGGACATGCTGTGAATTATTAGGGGAATGTTTTCAAAAGGCTTACCACAACTAAGGTGTTTTCTAAAATTCATTTGCATGAACATCAGGCTGTGGCAGTGCTTGGCAGGGGTGTGTGTGTGTGTGTGTGTGTGTGTGTGTGTGTGTGTGTGTGTGTGTGTGTGTGTGTGTGTGTGTGTGTGTGTTCTTGGCCAGAAGATCACTCACCGGTTTACCATTTGAAAGCTACCGAACCTTTAGTACCATCTCCACCATATATTACTGTATAACTGTGATAATCAGAGGTATTTGTGTTTGTATTTGATTAAGCATGGAAATGGCAGTTATGTTGCTGGTAGTATTTGATATGCGAAGCAAACCATTTCTCTTTACTTTGCTACTCTTTACTTTTTTTTTTACTTTACTTTTACACTTCCTTCAATGTGTAATGTTGAATAAATATATGCATCGTCAAAAAAGCTGCCTAAAGATATGGCTAAATTCACATGTTTTTAACACTTGTGGACTATGTACTGATTCAATATGTGGGCCTATACTTTTCTTTTATTTATTTTTTTTTAAATATGCTACTTATTCACACTTGTAAAGAAATATTGCGGATATACTGAATATTGGGATGGCTGCGATTTGGTTTAGGCACAAAGCTGTAAGCTGAGTGCCATCAGTAATCACAGTTGTCACAATATTCAGTATAACAGCACGATGTGACATGGCGTTCATGCAACAGTTCTATGAAACATAAATTAATATTGAGTAACTGACATTTCATACACGATATAGCCAAATGTTTTCCGCTAACATAAAACGATCCCAAAGAATCCACACTCACTATATAGCCCTTGGGTTAGCTGCTTATCTAGCTCATGGTGATTTGTACGTTCCTGTTAAAGGTGATATTGGCTTCTCTGCTTCTGTTTCATACTCGTCATTTGTAAAAATGTACTGTATTGTTTGTTGCTGATGATGGCATTAACACTATTGTAGTGCCATTTCGAACTAGGAAGTGGAACTGATGTGGAGAACATGTCCATGCGAGTTTCCTCCTGGTTCCCTGGTTTTCTCCCTCCTTCAAAAACATGGCAGCAGGCCAGGCAAAGCAAATATATTCATATCCTCCTGAGTCCCCACTGTCCTCCCAAGGGGATATCACATTTTCCCCAAAATACATTGTCTGTATTTCCTTCTAAGATCCTCATATGAGGAACATTGGGTATTACTCTTTGGTCAAACTTTTTCCTGTTTGGAAATCGTTATGATTTACAAAAAAAGAGGAACAGTGAGGAGAAAGGACAAGGCACACACCATTAGACTTTGGGTCTCAGGAGCATATAGCACATATACTGTACATAGATGTAAAATATATTTTTAAAAAGAAGACTGAATTAACTGCTATGTCAAAGGCACAGAAATGTAGAAGGATTTTAAGTTTGGACTTTCTGAGATGGTCTGGCAGCTGTTTCAGCTTCAGTTAGTTACATCAGTGACCCTAGATTTGAATGAGTGCGTAAATGGAAGTGCACACGGTGCTCTGTGATGGGTTGGCATCCCGTCTGGGGTGTGTTCCCACTTCATGCTCACTGTTCTCTAGATAAGCTCCAGATCCACAGCAAACCCGACCAGGATAAAATGATGAAAGGATGAACGAATGTATAAGAGTTTGCTTCTCAAAATGAAAGTGCAAGAATGCATAACCAAATGACCAGGAACTATAGGAGTAGACTAACAATGTACCCCTGACACAAAGTATGACTATGCAGTCGGGGCTGCATCAACAGTAATTTATTCAGGTCCTATACCAAAAAAGCCGAGCTTTAGCTTACAAGTGGGAATCAGAAAGCTTACTGGCTGAACAAGTTTTAGTATAATTTGACTCTTAGCTTTATATTGCAGTTTGTGCTGATTGCCAAAGAATGACAAAATTTGGATTCTTTTAGCCTCATTATGAGCCAGGGTCTCGTAGTTTTCATCAGCAAACATGGTCAAAAGCTGCATATTTTCACAAATAAAACTGCTCAACTACCCTCTGCCTGGTGTTTTTGTATGACTCTTTTGTATATGTATATATAGATATTTTATTCATCCCTTCAGGGGTCCAGTAGCTTGCACAATGCATATTTATGTAAATTATTGACACGCAATATAAATTATATGTAGTATGCAATGAATAACGAGCAATAATCAACACCAACTCACAAATATATATAAATAGACATAGGCGTCCTTGGAGTCCTGTGGTTAAAGTGTGAAAATGACAGGGCAGCAATCTGTCCAAAACCAGTTCAAACATTTTTCCCCATTTACTGAAAAAGTACTGCTGGATAGATATTTGCATATATAGATTTGCAGAGAGGAAGGAGGTTGTAACTGGCTCTGATATTTGTGGCCTGATAACTTTAGACTAGACCTCAGGCAGTCCGTGGACAGAGGCCTACAGCTCAGACATTTTGGCTGGTTTGTGAAAAAAATATGTAGAAGCTCAGTGAAATTTCACAGTATAACTCTCAGTATATATCTCAGCTGTCTGAGGCAGTTTTTCCACATGAAAAGTTGACATTACATAGCTAACCAACAAGTAGTTTTCTTGCAACAATTTGGTGGTTCTTGGGGGAAATGAGGAATCGGAGACAGGCTTGCTCACAAACGCTCACAGGTGCGTTTATTCATTTTCCTTTTCAGTCCGTGCTTTTCAGATACTTTATTGCTTCGCAGTCTCACTATAAGACACACCAAGACCAACACACCAACACACAGTGACTCTGGCTCACTAGTTTTCTCTCTTTCTGCTCAACAACCTCCTGTAGGCAAACATAAGTCAACTGCCAGTGATTAAAGCACAGGTGAGACTCATTCATGTGTTACCTGCTAATTCAACCCGCCTCCTCCATCCAAAAGTTGACACTCGACCACACCTCCACCACCACATTCCTGTTCCTATACAAAAAAAAATTCAGGAATCTCACAAGTGTCCTATAGGGCTAAAGTATTAGTTTACTGTGGTCTGGCGGGGTTTGCTGCTTATCCCCTTAGAGCGGTGTTTTACTACAGAATACCTCCAAAGTTATTCTGATTAATCATCTTTATTCTATGATGAAACATTTTGATCCTGATGGAACTGGTCACTTCTAGGACAACATTACAATTCAAAGGGCAACAGGACTCAATGAACTATTTGATGATGATGATGATGATGATGATGATGATGATGGTATAGATTTTATGCTGTGGCATTCATAGTCAAAATATCTCAAGACATGAAAAAACCTATGGCAGATTTTGGAGCAATATTTCAGACAGTGTTCACCAACATAAAACAACAACTGAGGGAATATTTTTTGAAAAGATGTTATTCATCCCTCTGGTACACTCCAGAGACTTGAAGAATCTGTACCAAGCCACACAGAAACTGCTCTTACACCTCAGATTACTAAGTTTTTCCAAGTTCAGTCTGCTCCTTTGAGAAGCAGAAGGAAAGGTGCTTATACTTATGGTTTACCATATAAACGGATCTGCCTGTAGTACACTCACTTCATTCTAAATAAAACAATGAGAATAAATTAAATATGACGTAGACCAAAGAGTTTACATGAAATAACAGCAGTTTGCAATGTATTATATCTTGATAACAAAATTGCCCTTTTCCTTCTGATACTCAGGCAGAAGGCTGCTTTGCATTTAATATAATTACTTTTAACTTGTAAAATAAATTTAAAACCATTATTCCTTACAAATCACATAATTGGTGGAACACTTACACAATTTGCACAGTAATAACCAAAGCAATAAAAACACAAAAGCAGTAAAAGAAAGCACATATCGCAATTTAATGAGATCATCAGAATAATTCTTGAAGGCTTATTTGAAATAATATCATAACACGCATCTGATGATTTTAATACTAGCAAGTCGTGAGGCCAAATGGGATGTGTATAAAAACGCACACAAACAAATATCTACATACATATGCTAGGTGTAGACACCACACCTTCAGAACTAAAACAAGGACAATCCTTTGCCACATGCACTTAATATGCACTTATATTAAGCGGACAGTTAAATATACTTATTCACTCTCAAGAGGTTCAAGATTTTCCTTCTTCTAGCTTTTTTCCTTTCTTTCTTAGTTTCCAACATTTTCTGTCACCTTCAGATAAAGTGTAAAGTGTGTAAAATGGGTCAGACTGCACCTCCCACCTCCCTATTGGGCACAATAATGACGAATTGCCACATTCATCACTATGTTTACATGTCCACCACTCCACACTGCATGGCCGCGAACAATTTCTCAAGCTTCTGAGCTTGCATTCTGAAGGACATGTCTTTTTAAAATCCTGTGTTAGCAGCCAGCCAGAAATATGCATTCACAACACCACTTTCTCTTTATTTTTTCTCTCTCTCCATTTCCCCCTCATTCTGTCTTTATTTGTTGTTTTTGTCAGTTTGAAATTGATAAATAATATCACGCATGAGCAGACAGGCTGTTTGAAGCCCTGCTTCCCTTTACGTTTGAGACCTAATCTGCATATGCAAAACAATGCTCTCAGCGAATTATAGGTTTATGATTAGAAATATATAATCACTTTGATCATCTTCATCATAAGCATGTAGTCAGCAGAGGTAAACGTCATTCTCTGCATTTAAACACAAGCCTCATCATAGTCTCTTCACTCCACTGGTCACTGCTCGCTCTTACATCTGTGCTGAAATATTCTCTGATTAATTTATTCAGTTCTGTTTGTTTTTAATTATTAAGTTCTATTTGGTTGGTTCAATTTCCCACCTTTTATTATGTCATTTGAACCTTTTTAGACTGCCTATTGTTATCTCTACAGAGTGTTTAAG
>JAQMCW010000034.1:10574582-10584582 GCA_030068335.1 Chrysichthys cranchii
GTATTAATCATTTTTATATAAATATTTGTGGGTTGTGAAACGAATTATCTGAGTTTCCATTATTTCTTATGAGGAAATTCGCTTTGATATACGAGGGCTTTGGATTACAAGCACATTTCCGGAACGAATTATACTCGCAATTCAAGGTTCCACTCTATGTGACTTTTAAGCTAATTGTTTAAGTTTCATATTATTGAGTCCCTTTATATGTACATTTACACAAACTCACAAAGTCCTCATAATATATAGTATAGTCCTCATAGAATATGACTATATTTACTGCATTTTTACTGACTATCACGTTTTCAGGTGTAAATGCTGCAGTGACAATTTAGGAATAAATTTCCAGTGTGAAAAATGAGATCCCATGTTTTTAGTTTTTCCCCCTACCAGTACACATCTCCTGAGATGCTATTTATGAAATTAGGACTAAGAACTAAAGTCTGCTTCATAGGAAGCCATTTCAAATAATTTAATTTTACCAAAAAACAAAACAAAAAAACATACTATTACACCATCCTCACCTATTTGGCCATATGCAATACTGATGAGTCTTTCATTTACTAGCTTGTCTGTTTTGGGGTTCCTCGGCTGTCTCTTCATGATATCACTCTCAGCAGCTTCATATGCCAGGGAAATAGCTGGGACCTTCATAAACACAAAGAACAGCATTAGCTGGCATCACAATTACAAGCATAATGTTAATGGGAGGCTTTACACCTACCATGTCTGTTCCAAGGTCAATGCATAAAATGGTGACAGTTCCCAGCGGCAAAGGGATATTAGCAATGATGAAGAGCAGAAAAGGTGTGATCTCAGGGATGTTACTGGTCAGAGTATATGCAATGGACTTCTTCAGGTTGTCAAAGATCAGTCGGCCTGAATGGAAGAAATGTACATACATTAACAGTAACATAGCGTTCTTGGTGAGATTCAGCAAATACCATAAACACATAAACACCCAGTATAGGTACCTTCTTCTACTCCAGTCACAATTGATGCAAAGTTGTCATCAAGAAGGATCATGTCAGCAGCCTGCTTGGATACATCTGAGCCAGCAATGCCCATAGCAACGCCAATATCAGCTTTCTTAAGCGCGGGAGAATCATTCACACCATCACCTGTAACAGCCACGATGGCTCCCTGTGGCACACAGCAAATTATGTTTTAATGAGATTTAGACATGACAGATGTCTAGCCCATTGCAATAAAAAGTCAAAACCTCTACTGATATATTAAGTTTATTAAATATATAAAAATTTCCAGAATTTTTATCATGATTTGCCATATTTTGATCATGATTCTGACACTGTACATGAAATAAAAGCAGAAATTGTTCTGAACATTTATCAATCACGGGGCTCCAATACACACATTACATGGGAAAATATATATTACCTGACGCTGACACCCTTCAACAATGATCAGTTTTTGCTGGGGTGAGGTTCTAGCAAACACAATCTCTGTATGGTGTTTCAGGATGTCATCTAGCTGTTCTGAGCTAAGGTCTTTAAGATCACCTCCATGAACCACACATGCTTTAGCATCTCTAATAAAACAAATTTTAAAACACATTGATTACTCTCAAATCATTCATTGCACAAGATGTAGTGAGGCATTTGCAGCTTCAGCTTTTACAATACATGAGTTACTCCTACTATTATGGTGTCCGGCCCTTGATAATCTGAGTGCTTGTTATTTATAGCAGGGTTTCTCAGCAGGAGTCTTTAAAGTCCACTGCTGCATAGCGTCAAGCTCATGGTGGACAAATCAGTAGCTCAGGCAAGAAGATTATGTGGCTGGGCCATTAATGGACAATAAGAAACAGTAGGCCTATGGCAGCCCTTTTTTCCTCCCAATCAAAAAACAGAAAAAAAAGTAAAATACCTTGCTTCCTTGACTTTTGTAAAAACAAAAGTTTTTAATTAGTATGTATCTTTAAGCAAACCACACTTCATAATGGTTAGATACACCTTGATGCTGTAAATATAGCATTTGCCATTTGTTCTGTATCCCACTGCCTGCTGAAGAACGCATATTTACTAGTTGAATTACTTGAGACTGGGGATTAAAATAAAATCAATCACACCTTGGATTAACTTCATTGATAGGAATGTTCAAGCGTGCAGCGATGTCTTCGACAGTCTCGTTGCCCTCAGAAATAATTCCAACCCCTTTGGCAATAGCCTTGGCAGTGATTGGATGGTCACCGGTGACCATTATAACCTGAAAAAGGAAATATTCAAAAATAAAGAAATACTACGAATATAGTAACACAATTGTTAAGACAGTCAGTTGGCCGTACCTTAATTCCAGCACTCCTGCATTTTCCCACAGCATCTGGCACTGCGGCACGTGGGGGATCAATCATGGACATGAGACCAACAAAGCACAGATTCTCAGTAGGGAAGTTCACATCATCTGTGTCAAACTGGAAGCCCTCTGGAAACTGTTCCTCAGGCAAGAAGTAATGGCAAAATCCTGGCAGCAAAAAATTAGCAATAGTTTCGTTAGTTACTAAATGACTAAATCTTAATTATAGGCTTATTCCTGTTTCACCTCCACTTTTTTCCTTTATTACCCAGTACTCTCTCTCCAAGCCCTCCCAGCTCCAGATAAGCATTCTGAAAAGCTTCTCTCATGTCATCGTCCAAAGGCTGATCTTTTCCTTGTATCATTATGGTGCCGCATCGGTCCAGAATTCTCTCTGGTGCTCCTTTCATTACAAGCAAGTATTTGGAATCCGATGCAGAATCTGGGTTCTTGTGCACCGAGAGCTACACGATTAAATAGAAACAAATTGAATAAAAAATGAATTAATGTTTCATTAATGTTGTTTTCTGTTTAGCTATATGCTATTGAAACAAGCATCATGCATTATTCAATTCATCCTTATTGAAATTGTATCTGGGCTCATCATCACATTAAGTGTCATGTTAAGATGTTTGACGATAGCTTGCTTCTGTTTTGTATGATATCATATGACATAAGAAACCACTTTGTGAACATTAATCGAATGTCAAAAATATCCAGTGGGCCAACCTGGTATTTATTAGTTGAGTTGAAGGGGATTTCTGCCATTTTTGTATGCCTCTCTCTCATCTCTTTCACAGATCCACAACACAGTTCAATACACTTCAGGAGGGCAGACTCTGAGGCATCTCCTGCAACGTCTCTCTTTGAGGAAGATCAGACAATCAGTGGGGAAATAAGGGGGAAATAAGTAATCTTTTTCAAACATTTCATTGTTATTCAAATTAGTTAGCACAGTCTCTTAAGTTAAAAGATAAAAAGGATATGCGTTGCTTTCCTATATACACAAACAGGATGCACTATTATCTATTATTATTATTATTATTATTATTATGTATTATCACTGTGCTATAATATGGAAAAGAATACCTTTAAAATAGGAACATCAGTTTGCTCTGCTAAGAAAACCGCCCTATTGCAAAGACCTGCAATGCGCGCCAGGGAGGTCCAGGTGGGTGAGCTGCGATCAAAGCTGGTTCCACTCTGGTTTTCTGTGGTGTCAGCTTCATGGATCTGGTTGTCAAACCACATGTGTGCAACAGTCATTCGGTTCTGGGTCAGGGTTCCTGTCTTGTCTGAGCAGATGGTTGATGTGGAGCCCAGGGTTTCCACAGCCTCAAGGTTCTTTACTAGGCAGTTCTTCTTTGCCATGCGTTTTGCTGTCAGTGTGAGACACACCTAAGGATACACAAACAAAAAATAAAACAAAATCAGAATGGACGATAATATTCATTAAGGTTCACTTAGTCCCTCTTAGTGAACATGGAGTTATTTGTACTCACAGTGACAGTAGCGAGAAGTCCTTCAGGAACATTAGCAACAATGATTCCAATGAGGAAAATGACTGCTTCAAGCCAGCTGTAGCCCAAGATAAGAGACAAGATGAAGAAGGAAAGTCCAAGGAAGACAGCCACACCAGTTATGATGTGGATGAAGTGCTCAATTTCGATAGAGATGGGCGTCCTGCCCACCTCGAGTCCAGAGGCAAGTGTGGCAATTCGACCCATGACAGTCCGGTCACCGGTGCTGATGACAAGACCACGTGCAGTGCCTAAAGGGAAACCACTACTATTACCAGGATTGCCTCTATTGACTTTAAGCAGTTTATTACTGATAATACAAAATCTTATGCACAACATCCCTGCAATTACTGTGAAGTACCTTCCACACAGTTTGTAGAGAAGAAAGCAATATTCCTGGTCTCCAGAGGATTATCATTGGAGAAATCTGGAGTACGAGTCTGAGGTTCAGACTCTCCGGTAAGAGATGAGTTGTCCACCTATAAAAGAGCCAAAAAAAAAAAAAAAAAGAGGCCTGCAATGTTTTGGTCCTGCAACCAATAAGTGTCATCTACAGTGGATTTGTTGAACTGCTTTCAAAAAGACCTACCTTACAACCATGAGCAGAAATGATACGCAAGTCTGCTGGTATCCTGTCTCCACCTTTTACCTCCACCAGATCACCCACAACCACATCCTCAGCATTAACGTGTTTCTTCTCACCATCACGAATAACCAGAGCTTGCTGGGAAGATTTGTTTTAAAAGTAGACAGCATGGTACTTTAGGACCAAATAGCGATCCATCATTGAACCATTTAAAATTTTGCAAATATTACAAGAATTACACATTACTACCTAATGTTTTAAAACAGCTTTATATCTGCTATGCAGTAATAACTGTGTTACCTGGGGCACCAGGTTCTTGAAGGAGTCCATGATTTTCGAGCTCTTGGCCTCTTGATAGTACGAGAAGCAACCAGTGACGATAACAACGGCTGAAAGCACCACTCCCAAATACAGCTGCGTTGCAAAGCAAAAGCAAAATATTTAATACAATAACATAAAAAAGACTAAAAAAGCACCATTTGCTTAGAAGTTTTGCTCACATTATCATTGGCTGGTTCATCTTCCATTGCAGCTTGAATACCATAAGCAAGGAAGCAGAGAACAGCACCAGTCCACAGCAGCATGGAGAAGCCTCCAAACATCTGCTTACAGAACTTCACCCACTCCGGTGTGGTAGGTGGAGGAGTAAGGGCATTGGGGCCATCACGGGCAAAGATTTCTTGGGCACGTGTACTTGTAAGGCCCTGGGAGAGATATTGTTTCAATTTAACTATTTTATATCAGATTCTCACAGCTGTGAAAATACATTAATTTGCTTACCTTGCTCAAGTCTGTACCATATTTCCTATGAAGCTCATCTAAGCTCAGCTTGTGATCATCCTTTATAAAAAAAATTATCAACAACAAAAAAAATATTTAAACGTTTGCCTGATGTTCTAGTGTCAGTGTTATCAAAATAAAAAAGTTAAAATGCTTACCAAATCCACTTCCTTTTTCAGCTCATCCATATCCTTTCTGTTCTTGGTCTTTTTCTTCCCACTTTGCTCTGAGGTTGCTGCTGGGTCATATTGATCCCGTCCTCCTCTCTGTGATGGTGTAGACCATGCAAAGATTTATTGCAGAAGAGCCTTATTTTGAGCAATTATGGCCATATTATGACAACCATTATTCAGTTGCAAGTTGCAGAAAGAGATTACTATAATCTCAATGATTATAGAGTAAGGCTGTATGCAGCAGGGCTTAGAAATGATTTTTTTCCCCCTTCAAAACAGAATCAAATACAAACCAACCCAAATCACAAAATGAACCTTCATGGAAAACAAGCATTGTCGTAAACATGGAGGTAACTCAGTGGTTAAGATGTTGGTGTCCTGATTGGAATGCTGCGAGTTTAAGCAAGGCCGTTAACTCTCCGCTGCTCATTTGGGTAAATAAGATGAATGTAACTTGGTCTGGATATGAGTGCCCACCAAATTTGATAAATGTTAAACATAATTCGAATCAAGATATTTTACCCAACACTAAACATGATGTATACAAAATGCTTAAAAAAAAATTTACAATAGAATAATTACTGGCTCTACTTTATAAATTCTGCATTATGGTTGCAAAAAATATTAATGAGGCAAACAGAATAGAAGTTCATTTATACATTATAACGAATATTGCTACTGTAAACCATGACAGATATATATGCATCTATGTATGTTGTGATCAAGCCTGTGATTTTGTTCATTCATGTAAATAATTTTTAATTTACTGAACAATTTTTGCTAATTACTTAAATTTCGGTTTATTAAATTAAATCAGGCTCTGCAAAATTACGAAGTACGGTCGACTGACAGAAAGAAACTTTATGCAAAGCTGAACACAGAACACCAATCATGTTTTTCCTCATTTTCATTCAAATGCGAATACAGTGGAACCTCTGGTGACAAACTTAATTTGTTCGGAGACTCTGTTCGCGACCCGAATCAATTCCCATTGAAATGAATGTAAATACAATTAATGTGTATCAGCCCTCAAAAACATGTATAATGGGTTTATGTGTGGCAATAAAACATAGAATAACATTAAAATAACACTAATTATAGAAAAATAAAACTAAATTAAATAAACAGTTGATTTTAATGCACGTTACCTTTGCGGTGGAAACGTAGATGCTGGCGTAGGTGGACGGTGGTGGAGGGATGTTGTGGCGGTTCTCATATTTTGCGATTATTTCTTTTTTTATTTCAACTGTTATATGCTTAGGCTTCTTACTCTCACTACCATCTCCACTTTTCACTTTTTTGGAACCCATAATGAAGGCATACAGTGCAAAAATGCAGAGAAACACACCGTAAAAATGCATTGAACACGTTCACACCACTAGTGCTTGACTGGACTTGAATGTTTGTGCTGTGAAGTGTGTGTGAAGCAGTGGCAGAGGAATATGGTAGCGATTCTCATGTTTTTCATGATTATTTCTTTCTTTATTTCAACTGTTATATGCTTAAGCTTCTTACACTTACTACCATTTCCACTTTCTTGGGACCCATAATGAAGGCTTATAGACCAAAAATGCAGAGAAACACAACGAAAAATTATGTGAGCATTTTTTTGAATGAGTTTTAAGCACAGAAAAAAATCAAAGTTTGAACAATCCTTAATTATTCAAAAACTTACTGTAAAAAAAACAAGTAAACTAACCATGCATGAGTCGACTTAAGGAACTTGCTGAACGTCGCTCTGGATAAGAGCGTCTGCAAAATGCCTTTAATGTAATGTAATGTAAGTAAGGAGGAAGATGGTGGGGAGATGGTTACTGTACAGTGAATGAACGCACATCTGACCGAGACCGATTGAAGGGACATGCGCGTCTCCATTAGGTACACAATACGCAAACAGAAAATGTGAAAACATTGGTGCGTATGAAGCGGAAGGGGAAAATGGCTGGGGCTGTGTTTGTTCGGCGCCCGATTATGTGGTTGTGACTAGATGCAAAGTTTTGGCGGATTTTGTGGTTGGGAATCGATTTGTTCGCCTTCGGAGGCATTCGTGACCAGAGGTTCCACTGTATATACTGTGCTCCATTACCCAGTGCCTGGCACTGAGTTCATACTAATATCTGTGTGATCAGTGGCTGTTAACATCACATATGTTTCTACTTCAGAGTATGTCAGTGGATCAGAATAAAAAAAAAAAGTCAAATTGAAAAAATTAATCATCAGTACAGTGTATAATACTGTTTACATGACTACATGTTATCTGAAATGATCTTGTTATTAGGAATTTACTTTCTCAACATTAACTCATACAGCATTACAATGCTCACAGTGCAAGCACTATAATAACATTTGCTTTATAGTAAAATGACCACCTCATCTATGCACAGCTATTACATAGACTTGATGTCATTTCTAAGTGGAACAAATGACTGGGAGCAGCACTGGAAAGAAGACATGTCTGGGCATAAATGTGATCTCTTTCTCTTTATTAGCTTCTTGGTTACATATTTCAAAAAGAAAGAACATCAGCGCATGTTAATACTTAATCGTCACTAATTGCTCTCTGGATACCTGAAACTTGGAGGTCCACAGTGGATAAAGACCCCCTGATGGCCTTTATCGCTCATGTTTAATTCAAATGACTGTTCAGCCATTGTTCACGGTTGAAATGCTGCATTAGTGAGGATGCTTATGGTTTTGTGCTTCACATGTAAGAGACTGTGGCTCACCAAGAGACACTGAATTACCCCACCTTCAAACTGCCCTATAGTGAGATTGCACATATTGCTGAAGAGCACCAATTAGATAACGAATCTGGGACAATGAACAAGCAAAGACAACAAGAATAGCATAGACGTCATATATATTACATAATACATCTATCGATGAAGTCACCACCAATCCCTGAACACCCATGGTGCTTTGCTGAAATGATCGGAAGTACACTTAGTAGACCTTTATCATTTCCTCACAAAATTTCAGACGATCCTAGTCACATTCATCAGGAAGTAGAAATAATGACTGGTCTTGAGTCATATATGATGCATAGGATTCTCTTCGCAGTCCAATGTGTGGTGGAATCATTTATCAAGTATATTTTCTAAAACGTTTACAACAGCATGGCAATCAGCGTAGAATGTTCCACTCTGTTGCACTGAGGTAGATAATTCATTCAAGCAGAACAATACAAGCACATTATGTCCCAAGGTGGAGAGACAACAGCAACAACAACTTGTAACATTGCAGTAAGCCTTGTGATAGGGATCACACCCTATTATTAGACGATGGTCAAAAGAGTGCCTCAGGGAACGAAAAAGGGAGCTGCTGGACTTTCCAAACAGAATGAAAGTTATTTGAGCACTCAAGAATCAGCTCTCACAGTGAGGGGTCGCCCAGTTGCCATGGAAGATAAAACCATTTCCACATGCATTTGAATTGACCACTAGATTAAAGATTTTTTGTTTTGGCTTGTTAGCCAAAATCCTATATTTAGCTTCACGGTTTTTCATTAAATTACAATGGAGTTACACCCTTTTCACCTGTCGCCACCCAAATAAAACTTTAACCCATGCTATTAAGGCACATGATTTTAAGAGGAAACGATAAAAATAGACTTTGCCAATTGTTTCAAGAAGAAAAAAATGACAATGTTTTCAGGTTTAACTTCTTCATAACAGGATCTCTCAAGTGTGAAGAAAAAAGTAAGTGCTTAAGAAAAGCTATTTTTTTGTGAATTAGTTAGCCATGTCCAGTCCACTGAAGCATGCCTGTGCATTGTTTTAATTAACACTGAGCAAAATTCTTGAGCCACCCCCCATTTCTACATACATAAAAATGAGGGGTGGCTCAAGACTTTTACACAGTACTTTTATTTATGCATTTATTACTCACTCACTCATCTTCTACTGCTTAATCCTGTTCAGGGTCGTGGGGGGGGGGAGCTGGAGCCAATCCCAGCTGACTTCGAGCGAGAGACCGGGTACATCCTGGGCAGGTCGCCAATCCACTGCAGGGCCAACACACAGAGACAGACAACCATTCCCACTCACATTCACACCTACGGGCAATTTAGAGTAGCCAATTAGCCTTATCCCCTCTGTGCATGTCTTTGGACTGTGGGAGGAAACCGGAGTACTCGGAGGGAACCCACACAGACACGGGGAGAACATGCAAACTCCACACAGAAAGTTGCCCAGGACCTTCTCACTGTGAGACGACAGTGCTAACCACCACACCACCGTACCTCCTTTGTATTTATTAATTTTCCAAATAAGTGGTCTAGAGAGAACCTAATATGATTCCACATGCCAATGAATAGATTTCTAACAGGTTTGCAGTAAAAATAATAAAATAGTATAAAAATAAAATAATTAAACAGGTTACTACGGAGCCCCTAAAGGGACATGGACTAAAAAATAATTTATTAATATTTATTTATTTATTTATTTATTCATTTAAAAAATCTGGTGTGCACAAGAAACTGTACAGGAAACTTTTACTGTTAATAATAATAATAATAATAATAATAATAATATTATATTATTTAGCTTGCTCATGTCCCTTCAGGGGCTCTGTACTGTAGTTTGCAGATTTTAACTGTCAATCTTTTTTCATGATAGCATTTTCAATTC
>JAQMCW010000034.1:10633393-10645185 GCA_030068335.1 Chrysichthys cranchii
ACACACATATATATCCTATTGCACATCTGTAAACTCACTCTCATTCACTCATCTTCTGCCGCTTAATCCTGTTCTGGGTTGCGGGGGGAAACTGGAGCCAATCCCAGCTGTCTTTGGGCAAGAGGTGGGGTACACCATGGACAGGTTGTAAATCCACCACAGAGCCAGACAACCATTCACACTCACATGGTGTGGACTGTGGGAGGAAACCGCAGTACCTGAAGGAAACCCCCATGGACACAGGGAGAACATGCAAACTCCACACAGAAAGGCACCCTGGGGATCAAACCCAGGATATTCTTGCTGTGAGGCGACAGTGCTAACCACTACACCACAGTGCTGTCCTGCTGTGAGTAAGCTGGCTGTAGAGGAAAACTCTACTCTGGAACATATGGAACATTTATATTGAAGTCTTTGTGATGTGTTTAGTGAATCTGGTGCTACTCTGTGGGTTGACTCTGTATTATTGTTATTTCTGTGAGATGTCAGCAGTTGTCTGTAGTTCTGACCTCACAGGGGCATACTATTGCAAATTAATAGGCAAGCTCCCAAAAATATTACAGCAAGAGCTTCATTTCCTACTCACAATTTTCGTCTAATAAGGATTATGAGATTATGAGACGATGAGAGCGATGGCATTAAGTGCAGTATTAGTATGCAAAGTACAAGCTTTGGAACCTTGTGTGTTTGAAAGGAGTGTACAGATAAGGAGGTAAGAGAGCTAGACAGACTGAGGATGGTAGCCATGAAAGGGCTCTTCTGTCTTCTAAATCATTATATTACCCCTGGTTCAGAATTTTAGCTACTTCAGAAATTGTTCTCTCCCAGTCTGAGACACTTCTGGTCTTGGGGTCACAACACCAGGTTCTTCTGTCTTCTTCTGAATTACACAGCCTTTAACTTTTATCTAGTTCCTTTTTTGATCCCTGTTATTTCTCCAGATTCTTTTATTTCTTCATTTGGCTCTCACCATGACTTGGGATTGTCACCTCTATGGTCACTGCTATTTTCTCTTACTTTTATTATTGTGTCTAAATGTTTTTGTCTGGGTCTGGAAGTCCCTCAGGATCTTCACTTTTTTTGCTTGTTTGTTTTCTACTCCTCTCTTTGCAGATAGCCCTGTAAGCAATCCTTGCCACTTGATTGTGTCAGTCAATTGATACTTATTCCTGTTCCCATAACATGCAATGTTCTGAATTAAGTTAGAAACTTCTGAGTGACCTTTTCTAAGCATTACTAAAATTTTTTTAGTTATAGATGGTTATAGTTTTAGTGGAGGCTTACGATCCACATCCCCTATCTGTTTTACAAATTAGCAAGTCATCCTTTTCACCCACTGCATGGATGTGCCCATGGAGGTTTCATGTCTCATCCACAGCAGGTAGTTTGACACTTTCAAGGCATCTTCAAGGCATATTTAGGGCCCACCTAATTCAGGCTGGTGAATAGTCTTTGGATGTTGGATGTGAGCAGCACTTTGATCTTTATTTGAACAGTGTCTAGGTTGAATTTTGGCCAGGTTGTTGTGCCTTCTGGGAATTTTATGATGGATAGGACAGGCTTTTCATAATACTTGGAGCTTTATTTAATTTTATTTACAGTTATGGGTCAATCAATCCTACAAATAAAAATCTTAATGGACAGTGGTAGTATAAATAAGACAAATAAACTCCAGTCAACTCCGCAGTTATTGGCGCCATTATTAAAGTTACCGGTCATTATATTTTGAGCCTAAACATAGGCAGAGACTGTTCAAACTTCCATTTTTTTAAGGCATTGCAGGTTTTCCCCAAGGTTTCATGTAGATGGTGAAATGAAATCAAAGCAAACAATAAGCAATAAATGCAAACACAGAATTGCAAAATTGCAAGAACCACTACTGTGCACAATCAGTTCTTTCATCAGAGTGGGGGAAAAAAAGTTATATCCAGCAGGGGGCAGTGTGAGATCACGACATCAACATTGTTTCAGCAGTTTATCATTAATGATGAAGTTCCTCTGTGGTCCGAGTACATGCTGTTCTCTCACCTTTTGACCTCTTGGAGCTTTCTTGAGCATCCAAATAATGATTCTTTTTTCTTTTCCAAATCATCCTGTGCAGTTAGAGAACAGCTTTTAAGACATTCATTTATTATCTAGGAACAGGTTCAAATAACAAATATTTATTCATTAAGGACATTTAAATATTTAATATAATTCATACCTTCAGTAGTTTCAGTTTTAGGAACGTTATAACAGTGAGACAGTATACTGGATGAAGTATTTGTATCCTACAGCTCTTATA
Source organism: Chrysichthys cranchii (assembly GCA_030068335.1). Classification (NCBI taxonomy): domain Eukaryota; kingdom Metazoa; phylum Chordata; class Actinopteri; order Siluriformes; family Claroteidae; genus Chrysichthys; species Chrysichthys cranchii. The sequence goes on from JAQMCW010000034.1 coordinate 10,635,678, forward strand.
CTGTATTAATCTGCGCCTACATTATATTTCTTACTTTATGACGTGGTGTTGTATTTTTTCCATTGGCGTGAGGTAAAAATGGACTGCACAGTGTATGGTATGAAAGCTTCACGCAATGCAGTGCATGACTGAATTAAATTATCTGCACATTAGGAGGCTGGCCACTGTAAATTGCTCAGTTTAAGTGAAGTTAGAAGACAGGATGTCCAGAACCCTGCAGAAATGGAGTTTCTGATTCTCAGGAAAAAGCATTAAGTCTAATTTAGCTGGTCAACTGACATGAAGCACAGACCTGTCAACAGATTGATTTTTTTTTTAAACAATTTATAATGTGGACAAATGCATTCAAGAAAGTAACAGAGTGTTCCATTTAACCATTGTGCTGTCAAGTGGAATAGACCTTTCAGATTTTAAGCTATTTTGCACACTTAAACCATGCTTCACATTGTTCAGATCTGCACTCTGAAATATCTGCTAAAGCAAAGATATGACTCTCGCATTTGCTTTTAGTGTAGCCTAAACCTATTGTACATTTTTCTTCTAATCAGCAGGATTATTAATTAAAGTTTTATGCTTTAATTGATTTAATTTGCAGAGTTAGATTAATTGTAGTACTATTCCAGTATGTATATGAGTGACTTTAATGTGGATGCAATGTCACTGAAGACATTATGCTAGAAGAGCATATGTTCAATAACCACTTTGGGATATATTGTGATGGTATGTACATCAGTGAACATCAAAACAAAGCCAGATTTATATCATCATTCGGTGGCTAGTTAAATCCAGCTGTTTTCTTCTCTTGCATTGAACCAGCTCTCTAGTCATCTCAGATTTCACATAATCTGATAAGCGCCACAAATGTTTAGGAAGAGTGACGACATGACAACGTGATGATTTTTTTATGTTTGCTTCTTCACCCATGATGCATGATAATGGGAAACGTATAACATCTCCCTGATAGCCTTGTACTAGCATTATTTATTAATCATCCCAGCATCCAAATGATCACAAATGATGATGACCATCTTTTAATTACAGTGAGAACTGATTTAAAGCTTTTATTTCCTATGAACTTGTACTAGTAAGGATGATCGAACAGCTTTCATTTTCTCTTATTTGATCAAACGTAAGGCATGGGACGAAATGGCTTGGTGAGAGCTAGCAAGTCTGGAAGTGCATTTTATGCGCAACACAAGGGATCCAGTTCTGTCTTGTTTACTCCTGTATTACTTTGTAATATACTGCACTGCAGGTGGCCTGAATATTCGCTGTAGGCTGCACATCCCCTTGAAAATCACGTTAACTTAGATGGAACACTTATTTAGGGTAACATTAGTACATCTGAGAGCACAAAACATGGCTTGTGATAACTGCAGGAGTTTGACGGACATTTAATCCGGACAGATTCAGAGCGAGGGCTCTGTGTTAGATTGAGTTACCCCTGTCCTCAAATAGGAAGCTGCAATTAAGCCATGTAAGAATAGAGAGGTGGTGTGGTCTCTGGCAGAAGGTTAAGGGGTTAATGGTATATTATTGCTAATCAGTGCAACCATGAGGCCACTTCAGACAATCACAGCCTCAATTAAAAGTGACATCAAAGCTATTATATTGTATTAAATGACATTAATGCCTTCTGCTTTTAATGGGGGCGAGTTAAAGTTACATGTGGATTGACAGCGGTGTTGTGTTACATCATTAGCAGAAATAACCATGTAAAGTGCTTTAGGTTGTTCTGAGATTCTCAAGATCAGCGGGGTAACAAACCAGATTGCCCTTCACCATGCCATCACGTAAGCATTAGATGCTTACGTCAAAATCAGATGAAGGGATGTATCGTTCAGTTTTGCACAGTATGGTTAGTTTCATTTAATATTTTCCTGATTTTGAATGGATAAGCAAACAAATGCAAGTGGTTGTGCACTTACAATTCATTTATGCTTTATTGAAAACATTTACTTAACTCCCCCCCCATACCTAATTATTAAACACAGAACTTAATGTAAATCCCAAAGATAGACAACAAAGATACTCGGTGACATCAAACATAAAAAATAAAAAAATAAATAAATAACGTTGCATGAGTATTAGGGGTAACAATTGTGTACTATTGCTGATATTATCGGCACTGGCAAATAAGCTCCTGTTTATGACCTTCCCCTCCATCCTGCTGTACTCATGAAGATAAAAAAGAAAGACAGATTTCAGTCAGCCATTCTTTATATATTGCCTATAAAATGGAATCACCTTTGGTTGTACAGAAAGAGTGCAGAATGGTGCGATGGAGATTGTTCAGCTAATCGTGGTAGACAGCCCACTGATGTGGATACTCACCTTCATTTGCTTCAAAGCTTGGAGGACACGGTGCAGGGTACGTGAAACCTTATCCTACCCTCGCTCGAAAAACTCTCAGCTAAAACGAATCGGACTAAACTGTGTCATTATTTAAACAAATTCATTTTATTTTTCAGTCTGCAGTTTGACATTTCTGGTGCAGCTAAAGCTGCTGTAATTAGGGCAATCATTTATTCATGTGGAGAAAATAGCACTGCTCTCACCCCTGACCGTTTAAGGCTTTGTGGAGCATGGGGGTCTGTTCACAGGCCTGCAAAAGGGAAAATTATACACCCTAAAAACTTCATGAATGCGCAAGACCATGGTCAAGCCTGCATGCAAATTATGTTACAAACCAAAAAGGTCAATTCATTTTATTATCAGGACCTCAGAAAATCAGTAGAACAAAACTTGACAAAATTCAATATCTGAGGGGGATTGTTGTTTCTTTTGCTGTTTTTTTTTTTTAAATCTTGTATGGTTCAAGTTCTGATTCTTTTATTATTTGTTTTGTACCATTTTTTGGCAGCTAACATGTGTCTGTCTGTCTTAGAAGCTGAGGGATAGAAATAGTCAGAGGGCTTATTAGTTAGTACATTGGAACCTTGGATTGTGAGTAAATTTGGTCTGCAAGTTTTTTCGCAAGACGAGCAAAAGTTTTGCATAAATTTTGACTTGGTAAGAAGCGATGTTTTGCAATACTCATAGTAGTATTCGTCTGCCAAGCCTCACATGATCACAACTTCTCTTTCACTCACTGCAGGATTGTGGCTTCCGTGCTAGCATATAGACAATGCAATGTCACATTTCTGCGAAATCCTCAAAAGGAGGCAAAAGCAGCCATCATTGGATAGTTTCCTTGTTAAAGTCGCACGAAAAGAAAAAGATTCCAGTGAGCCGACAAACTGCAGTGATTCTGTGAGTTGTAGTGAAAGCAACACACAATAATCCTCCTCACTCTCCTGCTCTCTGTCATGGATCTGCCCACGCGGAGCGCGCGTGTAGCACACCTGTTTGGGCACTCCCAATAGCGGTGCATGCCGGAGGACATTAGGACTAATTATATAGACTATAAATAGACTGACTCTTGAACGCTAAGTTTGTGAAGCATTAGTTTGCATTTCCCCACGCTATTGCCAAGCCATGCTCTAGTGTTTCCCTTGCTCATGTTTTGACTCGTTTGTACTCCAGTTTCCGTGTTTTTGTTGTAGCCTTTGATATTCTTGTTTCTTACACTCTCTCGTCTCCCTCACACCAGCCACGATTCTTTTCAAAGCTAAAATGCAGGCTATTTTGTTTTATATGTATTGTTACTTTATATTTTGTATTAATAAATTTTATATAAATATTTCTGGGCTGTGGGCATTTTATCTAAGTTTCCATTATTTCTTATGGGGAAACCCGCTTTGATATACGAGTGATTTGGATTACAAGCACGTCTCCGGAACGGATTATGCTCGCAATCCAAGGTTCCACTGTACTCGCTGCATTTATGGGTGTCTGTGTGTGTAGAGGTTTTAATACATTATGAATATACTTTAATCAGATGAATAACACTTTACCTGTAATGAAATGGGACATGTTTTAGCAGAGGCTTATATCCAGATGGGCCCCAAAAAATGTATACAGACTTCAATGTGAAAAATATCTGCATAAAAGCTGTATTACTAGACTTATATAGACATCAAAGGGTAGAATGTACCGGTAGTCGAGATAGGCTGTCACGTCTCCATGGTAGTGTGGTGGTGCACCACCTTGCTTTAGAAAATGGGCTTAGGTAACCACTGTAAAAGTGTATACATTTTTTGGGAACCTCTGTAAACATATAAAGACCATAAACCTGGCTCTTGTGGTTCTTCAGTGTTTGATAGTATAAAAAAACCACACAGACAGACAGTGTTGGCAGGCAAGTAATCTAACATGAATGGATGTTTGGTTTCTGGCAAGTCTGGTTGAAATAGGATGAAACTGATTTTAAAAATGAGTGACTCCTTTTTAGATGACAAGCTTAAGATTTGAAGAGCTATGCTTGCAAATAAGCTGATTATACTAAGGCTTCACTTGACCATAGTCATGCTAATATCACGGTTGTGGGTGTCAACCCACAGAAAGCTTTCTCCATGCAAACTATGGGAACTAGCCAAGGCAAAATTCTGTCCTCAGATTGAAAATAACATTTAGCATTAACCCCAAAAATATCTTTGAAGTACCCATGCTAGTGTCAATGAACCTTATAGCTAGAATTACCAACCATTTCTCACTTAAAAGACTGATGCTTGCATGATCTGTTTTTCTCAGCTTTACAGAAATGTGACTGAAACCACATTAAATATAATGTGTCATATTATAGGGTTGCAGAAAAACGTACTCCAGCTGAATATAGTTCTGAACATAACCGCAAGAACATCATGGAGGTGTTGCTACCATTTATGATGTGCCGCGTGCTGTTACTGAAAATAAGCAATAGCTTTATACATACTAATTCTTGGTTCAAAATATTAAAGAGTCTATCCTCCATCTTCTCTTCTCTATTTTCATATTTTTATTCATGTAAGTTTTTAATGATTTATTATTAATATATCTTTTATGTTCTGTTTAACAGTTTCTTGTATTAAATGCAGATTTTTGGCATTTACTGTATTCTTTGGCTGCTTTATATAATTGTCATTTTGCAAGGCACTTCAGACTGCTTTTTGTATGGATTATATATTGTATGTGCTACATCAGTTTAAAAAATCTTATTACAGTATCTCACAAAAGTGAGTACACCCCTCACCTTTTTGTAAATATTTTATTATATCTTTTCATGGAACCACACTGGAAATATGACACTTTCATACAATGAAAAGTAGTCAGTGTACAGCTTGTATAACAGTGTAAATTTGCTGTCCCCTCAAAATAACCAAACACACAGCCATTAATGTCTAAACTGCTGGCAACAAAAGTGAGTATACCCCTTAGTGAAAATGTCCAAATTGTGCCCTATTAGCCATTTTCCCTCCCTGGTGTCATGTGACTTGTTAGTGTTACAAGGTCTCAGGTGTGAATGGGGAGGAGGTGTGTTAAACTCTCACACTTTCTCATACTGGTCACTGGAAGTTCAACATGGCACCTCATGGCAAAGAACTCTCTGAGGATCTGAAAAAAAATAATTGTTGCTCTACATGAAGATGGCCGAGGCTGTAAGAAGATTGCCAACACTCTGAAACTGAGCTGCAGCATGGTGGCCAAGACCATACAGCGGTTTAACAGGACAGGTTGCACTCAGAACAGGCCTCGCCATGGTCTACCAAAGAAGTTGAGCGCACGTGCTCAGCGTCATATCGAGAGGTTGTCTTTTGAAGCTAGACCTATAAGTGCTGCCAGCATTGCTGCAGAGGTTGAAGGGGTGGGGGGTCAGCCTGTCAGTGCTCAGACCATACACCACACACTGCATCAAATTGGTCTGCATGGCTTTCGTCCCAGAAGGAAGCCTCTTCTAAAGATGATGCACAAGAAAGCCCGCAAACAGTTTGCTGAAGACAAGCAGGCTAAGGACATGGATTACTGGAACCATGTCTTGTGGTCTGATGAGACCAAGATAAACTTCTTTGGTTCAGATGGTGTCAAGCGTGTGTGGCGGCAACCAGGTGAGGAGTACAAAGACGAGTGTGCCTTGCCTACAGTCAAGCATGGTGGTGGGAGTGTCATGGTTTGGGGCTGCATGAGTGCTACCGGCACTGGGAAGCTACAATTCATTGAGGGAACCATGAATGCCAACATGTACTGTGACATACTGAAGCAGAGCATGATCCCCTCCCTTCGGAAACTGGGCCGCAGGGCAACATTCCAACATGATAACGACCCCAAACACACCTCCAAGACGGCCACTGTCTCGCTAAAGAAACTGAGGGTAAAGGTGCTGGACTGGCCAAGCAGGTCTCCAGACCTAAACCTTATTAATCATCTGTGGGGCATCCTCAAACGGAAGGTGGAGGAGCGCAAGGTCTCTAACATCTACCAGCTCTGTGATGTCATCATGGAGGAGTGGAAGAGGATTCCAGTTGTGACCTGTGAAGCTCTAGTGATCTCCATGTCCTAGAGTGTTAAGGCAGTGCTGGAAAATAATGTTGGCTACACAAAATATTGACACTTTGGGAACAATTTGGACATTTTCACTTAGGGGTGTACTCACTTTTGTTGCCAGTGGTTTAGACATTAATGGCTGTGTGTTTTAGTTATTTTGAGGGGACAGTAAATTTACACTGTTATACAAGATGTACATTGACTACTTTACAGTGTATCAAACTGTCATATCTTCAGTGTGGTCCCATGAAAAGATATAATAAAATATTTACAAAAATGTGAGTGGTGTACTCACTTTTGTGAGATACTGTATTACCATATTAATATAATTGTTTATCTAATGCTTATAAGGAACAGAAAGCACCCCTTTTTCATTTTGTGTCCATTTTTGGATTTGACTGTATTATCAAAGCTGTATTTTCAGGGCCTGCATAAACAGGGAGTATACTCAATATGTATAGCCTTTTTATAGCCAAAACGGTCATAACCTCAGTACCACACACCATGAGGTCTGCCTTGCACTGTGTAGCACCATCTTGGAAGAGAAAAATGTATTGTTTGCAGATCTGTCTCATGGTGCAATGAACAATTACATGTCATCAAAGAAGTAAACAGTGTTAATGAGGAAGGAAAAAAAAAAGGCTAGAGGTTTCCTGTAAAAGCATGGAAAGCACTTCTCATTAATTATCTTCAGGCTTATGTTTTGAGAGTAGTTTAATTTTTCAAGCTTGACAGACAGCATTAAGAAGAATTTTTCAGTTTTTTTTCTTTTTTTGTAAAAACAAAGTAACAAATAGCAGGATTTTAATAATTGTTAGCTTTCTCCAGACCGAAGCAATAATGATTATTCAGATTTCATCAGTGGGGAAAAGGATGATGTTTAGCAGCAAGCTAAAAAGTTTTGGGGAGGCTGTTTCACATCCAAGTCTTTTTGGTAATTAACTGATTAATGTGTTTGTTCAGGGTAATAACCAAAGTAAATTAGGAAATCCTGCTAGAAAAACAGCTAAAAAGAATTTTGGTGATGGTCCAATATGATTAATGTTGATTATTACTGGCCTGTTGACAACCAAATCCTTGGCAGTAAAACTGGCTTGTTATGCAGGTTTTTTTTTGTGTGTGTGTGTGTTTTTTTTTAATTATTCCTTTTATTATTTGTTAAGTTTTTTAGTTGATCAATAGTACTTCTCAAATTATTAGAAAAGACTCCACACTAGGATCAGATCACTTTCTACAACAGAAAAGTGTGTAGAATTTATTATAAATGTCCTAACAAACAGGGAGGATCAGAATATTAAATAATTTCTTGTTATTTGTGGCTAGAGTCAACAACCATGCTTCCCCTGTATCGGAAAGCACCAGCTGCAAATGTTCTGCACTCAGTGCTTCTAAACTGCTTGTCTGATGCTTTGCGCTGTGGTGTCTCATGTGGTTCTGGCTCCTTGGGCATGCTATTTGCAAACATAATGTTGGGTTTTTACATCTATGCTGATAATGCATGGTTAATCCACTTTCAGCAGCAAGGCCACACATAAGCTAAAACTAATAAAAATGACCTACTCCTGATTAGGAATAAAACTGAATTATACATGTTGGGTATTGGTATTTCTCTGAAATATAGTTGCTCATCATACTCTAGCCCTTGCTGACTATATTGCAACATCAAGGGGGAATCTGGGAATTTTCCCATGCAAGGTGAAAGTAGCATGGATAAAATGGTATTTTCCTGCTCAGCGTTATAAGCCCCTGTCTCCTTTCTCACTACTTGGTCTTGTGGATGTTCACTATTTATGTGTATCACCCCACTTTAACATACATAGGCTATTTTATCCAAATACTAACTAAATACAATGGACTGAATTATTTAATAGTTTATAAATTAGGGGAAAAAACCATGTAGTTGTCCCTAATAAAGGCCAACTTTCATGAAGCATGTTTAAGTCACATACCTGCTTCTGTTTTACCTATCTGTTTAAATGTGTATCTATCTATCTATCTGGATGCATTTTACATGCATATAAGGGATTTTTTTTTTACCCCATATCAATGAATAAAAAGCCATTATAAATCCAAAATAACATTATTGTATTTACATAATAGTCAGCAGTATCAATGCTGTTAGAGTATGAATGTCATTATGGGCACTTCACATCAGGTCAGATTGTCTCTCCTGAATTTTTGTTCCATTTTCACATTCTCGGTTGGGTGACACTAACACTGAAATATTAACATAAAATCCAAAGATGGTGACAGAAAATGTATGTCCTTTAATCCTGTCAGACAGCTGGTTATTTATAATACTGAAATGTAAAATGTATAAAGTTGAAGGTATGTCATTATTAAAACATCTCTGTGCTACACTGTGTATCCTCTTGGAGAAAGAGAGGAGCTGCTCTGATTGGATACAGAAGCAGCACACTTAACCACACTTCTTAATGTATACATCTAATTAATATTCTCTGGCCAATTTTAGCACTTGCCCCCTGCACCAGTGGTCATTAAGATTCAACGCTCCAAATTTACACCTTCTTTTTGTTTTTGGTCTCAAAAACTGTGTCCCAAAAGTATCCATTATTGAGCTTCGTTTGCTAGTCTTTTGAGTCCCATGAAACTGTAAACTACTGTTTAATAAACAAGGTCAGAAAAAAAGATATGAATACTACATAAAAAAATGAAAACTTGTACTCTGTTTTATCACATCTAGATTTATTTACCAATATGACCTATGACCGATAATCATATCTAGATTTACCTACGTGATCTATGACCTACTGTATAATCCCCTCTAGATTTAACAGTTATGACTTATAATTATATCTAGGACCTACAACCCGAATTCCAGAAAAGTTGGGACGTTCTTTAAAGTTGAATAAAATGAAAACAAAGACTTTCAAATTACATGAGCCAACATTTTATTCACAACAGAACACAGATAACATAAATGTTCAAACTGGGAAATTGGACACCTTTATTCACTAAATGAGCACATTTCAAATTTGATGCCTGCAACAGGTATGAAAAAAGTTGGCACTGGGGCAACAAATGGCTGAAAAAGCAAGAAAGGTTAAAAAGATTCAGCTGGGAGAACATCTAGCAACTAATTAAGTTA
>JAQMCW010000034.1:10666292-10677534 GCA_030068335.1 Chrysichthys cranchii
TCAGTGACCATTGTGGGTTTTTCTTTCTTTAACAGAAGGGTACCAACAATTTTGTCCACGTCTGTATATATATATATCTATACAGCAATATTAGCAGCGCATAAATCAATAAATCTTGTTTAATTATTGGATGAATTAAAGTTAGAGTGGTAAGGATGAAACCTAGAATGAGAAGTAAGCATTTTTTTCCCCTTTCAGACCTTTTTCCGCATTTTTGGATGATTGCAATTTCTTTTTAAAGCCAAATCAGTTTTTAAGCTGGCTCGAACACCTCGTTCTAAACTTGTTCCTCAGAAAAGATCACTGGCCTCTCTCTTTTCACAACGTTAAACATCTTGTCATTTTGCCTGCTACTGAGAACTTTTTAAGTGAATCCTCCAAAGTTCTTTACCAGAGCAGAAACACAGAGCGCTCTCATCCCGTTGAGAGCAGCACTTCTGTTTCTCAGACAGGTAGAGGATGCTGGATGCTCACTTAAACCCCACACCGTGACTTCACCTCTCTGACTTTGTGGGAGAACATTTTTGGATTGGTGCAGCAGTGACTCGGCTCTAACTCCCCAATTAATTATAGGATTTCCATGTAAAATCTGAAATATGTTGGCTGATTACATCAGTACGTCAATGCCATTCTGAGACTGTCAGCTCTCTGAATTATTCACACGAGTTTGGCTATGTGACTAGGTGCCTTTTGGCTGTTTAAATTCAGTGTCAGCCAGTCTCCCCAGAGAGGAGAGCAAATGGAGGATGGCTGCAGCCTGAAAGCTCTACACTAGAGGAAGTTCTGATAATATGCTGTAGCGAGTTGAATAGAAAAAAGCTTCGGTTGGGAAGAATTAAAAAATGCCTTTGTACTCTGCGACCACAAAGCATGACCAATTAACAAAAAAAGTTTGGAGGGTTTTACAAATTGGTTTCATCACAAAATTTTCTGCAGCAATGCAGTATACGAGTACACACAGAAGGATTCAGCACTCAGCTCTTCTTTCTTATAGATACGAGAGTTATCAATCGGTGATACCTCTAGTCCGGAATAATCCAATGGCATAAAGTAAGATCCTCTTTCAGATATTAACACTATGTAATATTAAAAGGACCATCTTCTTAAACTGATCAACACCTCTGAAATCCTGTAGCAAACATAAAATGTTTAAAAAGTCCACATTTCTCATTACACTCGATAACTTTGTAGCACTTAACCTCCACAGAGATCCCATCCACTCGGTTGTGAGCAACAGAGTTCATTCATTTTTTTTTTTAAGCACAGCCACTGATAAAAAGGTTTTTGACCTTTACAAATGTCAGTGCTACATGTAGTGCGCTGGCCTGGGTGGAAGGCATAATGAAATAAGTACTTTCTGCTATTAAATTGGCTGTCTGCTCTATTGAATTACACCAAATTCAACCTCTTTAGAGGAACAAAAGCATCTGCTTGTGCAGAAAGGATGCCTGACTTTCAAACATTCACTTTTATCACACATCACTCGTTATCGGCGGCTGCACCTGTGAAGATGAGTAAAGAGCCAATAAAAGCAAAGCAGAGCATTCTGCACAGGCATGCACGCTCACAGGTTGAACATGCTAGTGGGGAACAGAAAAGACAGAATTACTTCCGTTACTGACTAGAAAAATTAACTAGGTAATCTAAAGAGCGTACATAATATGTTTATCTTTACAATATGTTTTGAAAGACCCAAAATGACCGAAATACCTTACCACTGACACAAAATGTACACCGCTGCTCACAATAACTCAACACAAAACTGTCTTTGGCTTAAATCAATAAACTTTAAATCTGTTAGCAAGTAATATTGTATAAGGCATATTAATTATGACTGATATTTGTTTAATTTATGATTAATTAATAATTATGTACAATTTCTAGAAAGGTCATTAGTAAGTAAGCATTAGTAACCAAGGTTATTTGGTACAGTGTGGTACAGCGTTCCTATAACAGCATGGCTCCGACCACAGTTCTGGATGTATTTCAAATGATGGGTTGTTAGGTTGTGCCCGTTTGAATATGATAATGTTCCTATAGTAGCAATTCACTGGACAACTCACAAGGACGAGAATAGCAGACCGTCTACACAGTGTAATAATGATAAACAGCTAAATTGTTCTCATGATTTTTCTGCAACAGCACAAAATTCTATTTTTGATATTTTTTTTCCCCAATCGAAGCTTGTCCAAAACAAAACAAAACAAAAAACATAGCAGGGTGTAAATAGCAGTAAACAGTCATTTTAACAGGAACTATAAGACTCATCAGTCAGTGCTGGTGGTTGGGGCAATAATTTTGCATAGCCTTAAGTTTACAGAAATAAATTCCTAAAATCATGATTTAATTCTATTGACATAAAAGCATGAATGAGATATTTAACTACATGGTACTCATTTTCAGTTTAAATTACACTGCCGTGGCTCAAAGAGAAGTGGAAACAATGTATGTACTCAGCACTACCACTTCCAAACACTAACTAATTTACTGTTAATGATCAAATCAATATGTTTTTGATTAAAAAGGTCCACACTGCAGTATACATTATATATTATATGCCTTTCTCACCAAACCTTGGCAAGAAGGCTGACATCTTTCTCCTGCTGTGGCTCTCTTCGACGTCTGCACCTGTTTCTTTTTTCTTTCTCTCTCTTCTTTGTTTTTTTTTTTTTAAGCTTTTGGACAAACAGACAATTCAATTCAAATTTCCAAACAGACACACCAGAAAAGCAACTCTACATGAGTCCACATGTCCAAATATGATAAAAAAAAAAAAAATAAATAAAAAGACAATATGTTGTGTTCACTGGGGCCAGTTCTTGTTGGAAATATTTGAGTAGGGCCTGCGGTTGTGTGCCTAAGGTGTTTGAATTTAAAATGGGACATTGCCATTTTATCCAGCTTTTATCCAGCTTTCTGAGGGTGGTACTGATTTTTCCACTTAAGGGAGAATCAACCACCTTGCTAACATTTTGGAGAAAGCAATAAATGCTGACTGTATTTTTCAAACTAGTACTTTCCCTGGAGCAACTCCAAATAATACACTCACGGGGTGAGGTTCATAGCTATACCCCACATAAAGGACTTTCATGCACAGCCAAAACATGTGGCTAAGGGAGCTTGGATCTCATTTACACCATAGAGTTGGATTGGGTCTAATTCTGGGTATTTGGTCTTGCCAATTTTGTTTTTAGAAAGTGCAGCTTGTGGAGTACATTGAACTGTACATTTAATGTCTACAAACCATGATGCACACTGATGGTATGCGTACCAGATTTTTACTGCTAACTGCCAAGCTGTTTCTAGGTTTTTAATCCCCAGGTGTAGTGCACTTTCACACTATGTCAACTAGGGAAAGGAAGGTAACTCTCTGAATCGCTTTGTAGAACATGGGCACCACCCCTTCACCCAGTGGATTTATATTTAAGAAATTCTATTGAATTACAATGAAAGAGACCTTGGCTCAAAGTAAAAAAAGAAAATAATGAGACTAAAAAAAATCTAACTTGTTGCAGGTTATTCCTGTATGCTTACATACTGCACTGCTGCAGAAAGTTGGCATGGAAAATATTTGTACAACGCTCAGGAATGTTTTTTATTACAAAAAAAAAAGCAATTAAAAATCGAAATGATTTTTTTTTTTAAGATGAAACGAAATGGGGTTTATTTTATTTTATTTTATTTATTTTTTTACTTTTATCCAATGTTCAATTTTTTCAGTGTACTCTCAGGGATTCCTGAAAATAGTAAGAATTACTTTTCATGAAACTATGTACATGTACATAACAAGCATTTTGAACTCAGCTTCACATCTCAATCTCGCTCCTATCCCAAAGCTGAAATACAGTCAATAAGTGAAAAGGAACATTTGCCTGAATGGTGAGTGACAGAAGGGCTTGTTTATTGTTAAAATGTACTCTGAACTGGGACCAAACCCCCATAAACACTGAGTTTTTATAAGAGACGCTTGTGTCTGATGTTCCACATGTGAGGGATAACAGTGATACTGGATTACAAGAAAGTCCACACTGAAGAGCAACTTTACCTAATGCACATTCATTCATCTTCAAGAGCTGCTTTTTCCTAGTCAGGGAGTCCATCCCAGGAAACCTGAGCACAAGGCGGTAGAATTCATTCCAGACAGGACAACAGTCCTTTGCAAGGCACCATGCACACACTTTTACACATGCACCTCTACACACACACACACACACACACCACACACACACACACACACACACTTTCAATTTAATGTAGGCAAGCCACAAATCAGCGTGTTTTGACCCCCAGTGAAAACCCACATAAACTCAAGGAGAACATGTACACAAAGTGAGGGTATCAAGAGCAAAGGATCGATCTGGGCACCAATATCTGCCTCTCTCACAAACACCAAGTGCCCAAAGCTACCATTTTTCTATATTGGTTGCCAAATAATAATGCAAATAATATTCTTATTGCCTTTCTAAAATATCCCAACTTAGTCAATGTAAAATATTATTCCAAATGGTGCAGATAAATTTGTTTAATCATTAAATGATTAAGGGATTAAGGACAGAATGAACTAAAGCAAGAATACAAATCTCAGCATCATGGTTATTTTCACAGAATTAATCCTAATGGCACAAGACAGAGGAAGCGTATACCACTGTTTCATACTGTGCTTGGCCTTATACAATATAAATTAAAAAGTACTGTCAAACAGGTTTTTATTCCTAAAGATTACAGACACCCAAAGATAAAGTAAACTCGGGAGCTCCCTAGTGTCCCTGAATTACACAAAAGACCTGTAAGACATGTACATGTACCTTATCATTACATGGAAAAAAGGAGGTACTTTGATTTAGTTCATATCGATTTATTTTTCTCATATTATTTTCAAAACTGATGGCATGAAAGCATGCGGATATAAGAGAGGAAATCAGCATACAACAAAATTTTGTGCTATTGTCCCTGGCTGCTTATACCTTATAGCCAAATAGATGGATAATGTGTTTATTTTATGGTGCTAAATATAAAAAATACCACCAAACACCAGTTAAATATTGCAAGGGCTAAAGGTTGGATGGAAGATACATTTATTAGGCTCTTAGACTCATGACTAATGTCCTGCTGCTTTGAATAATCGTACTTGGATACTCTTAAGCTATATGCATATTAATATGTCGAAGTTTTAAAACAGCATTTTAAAATAAAAATAATCAATGTCCAGGTTAGCGTTTTAGTTCTGTATCAGAAATAATCTTCATCCATAGTCACATGCCTGAAAACATATGTCACATGACCATTCATGTACACGGAGCATATACTGTACTATGCAGTTGGTTGCTTAGTTGCTGATCACTCAAACAATAGCTTGCCTCCTGGACGTGTAGGCGGTTGTTGCCTTATGAAATGCAGAATTTAACTGAGCAACAGCTGCTAGCAAAGACAAGAAGACCAACAACACTTGTAATTTGTTTTCCATGCTGCATTTACCACTGGTAGTCGAGGTGAACATGGATGACTGTATCAATGTTTCCAAAGCAAATGTTTTTCTCCAAATAGTTTCTAGCTGTCCACAATAAAACACAACCCCAGAGTTTTCATACAAATAAGGGACCAGTATCCGTTTCCAAATCTTTCCATTTTAGGGGTTCAAAAACTCTGAAGTAGTATGGACATCAGGCATAAACGTAGCAAGAGTGGCGCGTATTAAACCTAAAACGTACTAATGTGGCTGTAGTATACTTCCGAGCATTAACACTCAGCTTTCATCTGCAGTGGATAAATACTGTATCACTTAGATACCATGGAGTTACACTTCCTAAGAATCTTCATGCAATAAAAAAATTCCCATCCTCATCCCAAGATTCATATTCATAATATGGTCAGACTAGTAATCTGGTGTCCCTTCAACACATGTTGTACTGTTTACTGTAATGATCACACAATCCAGTGTCACCAAGAAGACCAAGCTGCTGGGTGGCCAGACGTCACGAGACGGACAGCTGTTGGAGACGTTAATGTTATTGGTGCTGTTGTAGGAGGTTAGGATTTTATTTCACACTGATCATTTCTATTTATTGTGTTACCGTTCTTCCTGTGGTATCCAGAAGCCACTCAGGCAAGAAAAAGAAAGTTCATGCAAAATGTTTAATAATGATACTTGCAACAAAACACAGAACAAGAGGCAATGAAATGAGCTACAGCAATAATATAAACAATATCACAAAAAATTGGAACCAGAGAGCTAGTCTAGGAAAGCAAAAGATAAGCTCCTGGTAAAGGCATTCTGCATGGCGAGGGTTTAAAAGTCAAGCTGTTAGGTGTTAGTACTCAGGGGCATGGAGCTGCCTTGGGTACATCCAGTGGTAACCATAAAAATATTTTTTAAGACATACCTTCCTGCTGAGCTTGATGTAGTATTTCCCTGGGGCAAAGTCTGAGCATGACTAGAGTTGAGTCAGAGGGTTTTTTTTTCTTAAACAATAAATAGTTAATGAAAATGGAGAGCCTCCGCGTAGAGGTGATTCTGCATGCTGAAGTCAGTGTTTAGCGTACAGATTACAGCATCATAGTACACAGAGATGGGCACAGATACATTGAAAAGTTTGTTACAAATTACAAGTACTTACTCGAAAAATGTATAAAATAAAATACAAAATACCGGTGTGAGAAAATGTGTTGAATTAAAATACATTTGAAAAGGAAAAACTACATACTAAATTCTTTGAAATTTTTTGGGTTTTGTTTTTTTATCTAAAAAGGTCAAAAGTCAAGCTGAAGTTTTTGTTCGACCATCAGTTATTAATTGATCTGATAATGCATTCCCGATGTGAGGGGTTACAACACGTCACATGAAACATTTCATGAGGAATTTGGGACTGGCTAGTACATTAAAAGAAAATTTAAACGTAATAAATGTGTTTATATATTTCATGTATAACACAAGCATGAACAGCATACAAATCTTTAACACTTTTAAAAATGAACCTCCAATGTCTTAAAACTGGACCGATTACATTATCCCATATCTTATGATACTTTCTGAACCAATCTGTCTGTGCAAGAACAGGAAAACTGTAGAAAACTACAGGACAAGCAGTATTAAGGCCTATTTGATATGATCTGTAGACAACTGGGCCCTTTCTGCAGAAAACCACGACAAACCAAAAACCTACATTTTAACAACTTCTCCAAGAGTTCAGGAGTTAGTCACCTTCAGTGAGGGTGGTAAGCCATGCTGGCAAAAGAAAAGAGACTTCACTGGTGCCAGTGATGGCAAAATGGTGTTGAATCTCACAAAGAGTAGCTTCCTCAGCTTGAACAGTGGATATGAATTCAGTGAGGACAGGTCCTTCATGGGATCCTCTAGAAAGCGAAGGGTCTCCAACTTTGCTTTGCAGTGGTTTGGTAACACGTCTGTGTCCACCTGGCTGTTAGCTGGAAATGAGGACAATAGATACAGACAGTGAAACAAGACTTATCCCTTTACATTCAACACAGGGTTTTTCTTTTTATCACAAAAATATATCAACATAACATCCTGAAAAGGGGCGGCACGGTGGCTGAGTGGTTAGCACTGTCGCCTCACAGCGAGAAGGTCCTGGGCTCGAGCCCTGGGTTCGGCACAGGTACCTTTATGTGCGGAGTTTGCATGTTCTCCCCGTGTTCGTGTGGGTTTCCTCCGGGAACTCTGGTTTCCTCCCACAGTCCAAAGACATGCACAGAGGGGATTAGACTAATTGGCTGCTCTAAATTGCCCGTAGGTGTGAATGTGAGTGAGAGTGGTTGTCTGTCTCTGTGTGTCGCCAGGGATTGGCGCCAGCTTCCCCCCGCGACCCTGAACAGGATTAAGCAGCAGAAGATGAATAAAAGACGAACATCCTGAAAACGTATCATTTATGATTTGATTGAGGTGGACGTAATGTAGTCTTTCCCTGGCCAGAGAAGATGAAGTCCTCATTCTCTTCAGTAGTGCTTGATGAAGCAGTGTTACAGTGTGACATAAGACCAAGCTCTTCAGTTAAGTGCAAAATGGGCTGGTGTATCCTCTTATTTTTTGCAGTTATTTTGGGAGGCAACCACCTCATCTTGAAAAATGGATGGGTTACTATAGCTAGGATGGCTTCACTGACATCACTCTTCAGGTTTAAGAAGTTATTGAAACTCTTCTTAAAGTCAGCTATGGTAGATTGCAAAATATATGAGCAGTTCTGCAGGTTTGAGGCTCGCGGGTCATGTAGTTTAGCCTGAATAGCAAAGATGGTAGGAAGGAGCTCACCATAGTAGCATGAGATTTGACCTTGAAGGCAACAATGAAAATGGGCTTGAGGACTTTGCAGTGTTCTTCCATAAAATTAAGCTTTACTTCTTTGAATTTATGCAGCTGCAAGGCAGGCATGATCTCAGGAAGCATCTCCCAAAGATGTGTGAGCTGACAAAATAGTCATAAAGCGAATTCCACCTACAAATATAGGATGACTATTTGCTGGTTGGACAATTTATTGAGTACTTCAGCACATTTTAGTCTGCCTGATGCATTCCACAGTACTGAGCCTAGAGAGAGATGAATTGTCATTAATCACTTTTTTGGTAAGGTGACCATATTTTGGTCGTCCAAAAAAAAACTACAGATGGGGCTGACGGACGCCCGCAATATGAATGGCAAATGTAGAAAAGAAAAGCCAAATCCCAGAAATTTTCAACAGCTTAAAAAATCGCCCTGGGGCGCAATTTTAAGTCTCAAAAAGAGGACATGTCTGGAAAAAAAATAGAACGTGTGGTCACGCTAATTTTGGGTATCAGTTGTTGAAACCAAACTCAGTGTGTATGTCACACACCTGATGTGAAGAGGTAGAATTATAGCACAGTCTGACATTTCTTCCTCATCTCGGTCTATCATAATGTATGAAAGATCCTGTTCCTGCTCTAGGGTTTCATCTTGTTCCTCTGAAACAACTGTGATAGTGAACTCCTTAAAAGCCTTTGCAAAGTTTGAAGCATTGTCAGTCACAGTAGCC
Source organism: Chrysichthys cranchii (assembly GCA_030068335.1). NCBI lineage: Eukaryota > Metazoa > Chordata > Actinopteri > Siluriformes > Claroteidae > Chrysichthys > Chrysichthys cranchii. The sequence goes on from JAQMCW010000034.1 coordinate 10,675,295, forward strand.
ACAATAGTGGCAGATATTAGTCCATACTCTATATGGATTTCCTCCTGCAGTTCTGCAATGTCTGCAAGTACAAAAGGGGTTGATTCATGTTCTAATGTGTCTGATTTTATCCAAAGCACATTATCTCCCATGTAGTTTTTTTTAATTTTTTTATTTTTTATCAGTTCTCTGCAGTAGTACATACATATTGTATGCCCTTAAGTTTCTCCTTTAAATTTTTTGTTTTAGTGCTAAACCCCTCCTTGACATGACAGGAGCGCCTTGGCAAAGGCCCAGTACTAATTCGTTTTGTTCAACAGTGGCTAATGGGTACATGCCTTTAAATAATAAAGGATGTGACAAGAAAGCCAATTTTATGTTCTTTGTGTCACTGGGAAATGTTCAAAAAGATGAGCCTGTCTGTATGAGGTCTCGGCGTTCTTGTGTTCTCAACTGGCAAACTCCTTTTTTTTTTGTATTCCTCTAATTCCTGTAGATTTTCGGGGGTGCTGATGTTTCAGGTGGATTTTAAAATTTGATGTTGCTGCAAGAGAGTCACATATGACCTTTTTGTTTGTGCACAGCTGACACTCAGCTTCTAGCTGGACTCATCTAGGCTGAACAAACTAATCAGGAGGGCAGGCTCTGTAGTCGGCATGAAGCTGGACACTCTGGTGACGGTGGCAGAGAAGAGGACTCTGGACAAACTGCTGGCCATTATGGATAATGCCAGGCACCCTCTGCACACTGTCATAAGCAAGCAGAGGAGTCTGTTCAGCGACAGGCTGCTTCTCCCCAAGTCTAGGACCAACAGACTTAAGAACTCCTTTGTCCCACACGCCATCGCACTGTACAACTCCTCGCCGGGGGCAAGGGTGAGGGGAAACAGGGGGACAGAGGAGGATGGGGAGAAACAGGAACAATGAAAAAAAAAAACACTTACTGGACAATCAAACACACTGACTGTGCAATAGACTTTTTTCCATCATAAGTTATGAACACTTCTATCATTATTTTTCATCAGTCTCCATCATTATCTATCAGCACTCTGTGTCTCGGTGTGGTTTTTGCTGTGTGTTTTTGCTGCTATATTCTATTTTTCTCCTTTCATCTATTTCACACCCTCCCCCCTTCTTTTTAACTGTAATACGCCGATGTACTGCTACTGGAAACCAAATTTCCCAGAGGAACCTTCCCGAGGGATTAATAACGTTCTACCTATCTATCTATCTATCTATCTATCTAGCTTCACATTTGGAATATGAGTCACTATTTTGAAATACTTGCCATCTAACATCGCACACTTGAGTACTGAAGTAGCCTCCTTGGTGGATGTGGCAGCCCGGAAGCTGACACTCCATCCTCACTCATTTCTTAACCCTTTTTAGGGCCCTAATTAAAATGAAAGAAAAACACATGTGAACTTAAAGGAACATTTATTTAGGATGGAAGAAATCCATGTGATTCAACAACCTCAGGAAGAGGCATGGGGAGCCATTTTGATGTCTGCTGAAGTTACCAAAAATGGTTCTTTGCCTGAGAAAGGGCGAAGTCAAACTAAAGATAAATAAAAAAAAAAAGATTCTTAATAAGATTACGTGTTGCAATACAATACCCACAAGCATTCACACACTGACAACTCACATAAATAGACACCAAAGAATTCTTAGGTTATTAAAAATAAATATTAGCAATAGCCAAGAAGGAATCAATTTAATTTCAACTAAATTAATTATTGTTCAAAATTCATGTCTTTTACAGCACAGCTATTTGCTAATTAGCTTACTGCGCTATAATAACATTTAATAAGTAATATCTGATAGTAGATTTTATGACATGCTTTACCTTAAGGCAGTTTCCAAAGTACATCATAGTAGTTTCTTTCCTTTCCATCCAGCAAATCCCAACAAGCGTGTTCAGGGCTGGACCCAACAGCAGGTGTCTCATGATTTACTTACTTCAATCCGAAGACAGTGATAGGCTACATTTAGTAGTTTGATTGTAAGACTGGAGATGAAGGTAATGTGCTAATAAAATTACATATACTTATTATTAAGTATTTAAGTATTTCAAATATACACAGAATACAATTTCAAAAATTATTTTGCTATAGATTACCGTATATCTTCCAATAGTAGCCCGGGCGTCTATTCAAAAATTTTTTTGGACGGCCCGGCGTTTAAAGAGGCCGGCGCTTAATGGGGACCGGCTCTTACCCCCTTCCCAGACGGAATGGTACGTGCGTATGTATGCTAATTCTC
>JAQMCW010000034.1:10730565-10741187 GCA_030068335.1 Chrysichthys cranchii
ATATATATATATATATATATATATATATATATATATATAGAGAGAGAGAGAGAGAGAGAGAGAGAGAGAGAGAGATCGATAGATAGATAGATTGAAAAAGCAATATGCAGCAAAATCTTTTTTTTTTTAAATAAGAAGTATCCAATGGTTTATACATCTTTGAATTCTTTGTTTTGTAAAATATTTTCTTGATTACATCATGATCTAGTGTACTTGGATGTCCCATGATGTTGGCTGTTACATGGCATTACTAATACACAGTGACTTTTGCTCTACATGTCCAAGATTGGTAGACTAACTGGGATAAAGTTCATTGAGGTAAACTCAACAAAAAGACAAGTTAGTAGAGGTGGACATTAAAATAACCTCTACTGACGGCTAATCCCTAATTTTTGCATTCTGCATTCTCTTTCATTCAAGTGGTTTTATTCACTTCTGTTGTTGCCAGCAGCTTTGTGCTGCAGGGTATGTCAGTGTGTGCGTCAAGTGGGGAACAGAGGGTGACATTCATGCTGCATGTAGTGCGCACGTACCCTCGTCATGAGGCACAGTGAGTTTGTTTTAATGGGAGTGTTTAAATTGACAACACAATAATACAGAGTGAAAATACAGAGGAGCACACTTTCACCTAATGGCCACCTATGCACCCAAACACAGGTATTGAAAATACAGAGCCAACCTTACCAGATGATGTTAAACACACACTACACTATTTGTGAAAAAGATAGGTAGGGCGTTCTGCTCCATTACGTTCTCTCCTGTATAGGGTACAAACAGAATGAATAGGAAGCCATTTGAGATTTGCTGAAGCTGAAGGATTTTACTTGGATTGCGGGGAAGAAATGTAAGCTCAAACTATATAACAATAAGAAAACAGTACTATGGGTAAATGTAAGTCTTAAGATTTTCCTGCTGGTAGAGAAGCAATTCCAGCCTGAGACATTAATCAGGATGATTCTGTGGTGACTGTGTTTGATCAATCAATGGGCTGCACTATTTTTAACTCCATCCGTATATCCCGGCTCTGCTCCCATGGCAGTGGAAATAGTGACAACATGGAGAATTATTGGTAATTCACCAAGCAGAACCATGCTGCACCATCCAGTGGAAGAGTCTTATTATTCTGCAGGAAATGCTATGACTAGATTATTTAAAATCCTTAAGAAATCTCCACTCATCTCATAGAGATAAGACAAAAACATTAAAACATGTTCATCAGGAGTAACTAACTTGACAAATCGGTGCCACAGAATGCAACTGTTCAAGATGTTCAACATGCAGATTTTTTCAACACAGCCAAAATAATCAAAACCTCAGAGGATCCATCTTTCAGTTCAATTCAATTCAATTCATTTTGTATAGAGGTCTCAACAATGGACACTGTCACAAAGCAGCTTCACAGACATGTAAAAATTCCAGTTATAAACTATAAATGTATCCATAAATATATGAGGGAGAATCAAACAGTAAGGGCAATTTTTAAATTACGTGATAACCCGGAGAGCAAAAGACAAAGCATGGAATGCAGACGTTCGTCTTCTCCAGCAAAAAAAATTCAAAAGTCAGCCCTCCCGCAAGAAAATCTATTCTTGCCTATTCTTGTGTATTTCCGAGTGCATGGGCAAACAGTGCAAATTACTGTGCACTGCTGCATAACCTATACCTGCAATTTTCAGCAAAAGAAGTGGAATGCTGTCCAAACAGTCTTGCTGCACCATGACAATGGTCCTCATACAGCAGCAGTGACAGTAGAGACAGTGCAGCGCCTCAGGTTTGAACATCTTCCACATCCTCCTTACAGCACAGATCTGGTGCTGAGCGATTCTCACCTCTTCGGATCATGAAGGAGGTGCTGCATGGTCACAGATTCACCTCTGATGATGAAGTAAAGGAAGCAGTGCTCACCTGGCTTCAGGAGCATCCAAAACACTTCTTTGCAGGAATACAGTAACTAGTTGAATGATGCAACATATTTTCCACTTTGTTCCCATGCAAGATGATGCATTTGTTGTATCGTTCCAGTAATTCTTGCTGGTGAACAAAGTGGAAAATATGTTCAACGTCTCACACTTACTTTTCTTAAAGCTGTTAAGTATATTTTGCCTTTACTTTTTGATTCTCCCTTGTACATATATCCCTAATGAACAAGCCTGTGGCAAGGAAAAACTCCCTGAGAAAACATGAGGGAAAAACCCTTAAGAGGAACCAGACTCAAAAGGGAACCCATCCTCACTTTGGTGACAACAGATCACCGATTACAAATAATTTGCTTCTATAACTGTGTTTTATAAGGTCAAAAAATTCAATTGTGCAGCCATGAAATTCATTATGCTTTTAACAGTAAGGCTTTAAAGTGACTCACTGATGGAGACTTGAATGCAGAGATGCTTGCATCAACAACAGTCCAACGCCATCTTCACAGCCTCTAGGTTTTTTCAGGCTGTTCATCTGGGGCCTTCCTTGACAGGAGCGAGTGGTTTTCAAGTGATGATCACTCAATTTAGAAGTAGGACATCAGGATAGATCAGGCAGGTCGGGAGAACAGAAGGGGTCAGGATCACTGTTTTCTCAGGAGTAGCATGTACAGAGAGACTGAAAGATTGAACGTGAGAGAGAGAGAGAGAGAAAGAGAGAGGGAGAGAGAGATTTTTAGCTATGCGCATTGGTTAAGAACAGCGTATGTCATGTGCTGAGTGCCAGCAGGAACTATTGCAAGACTAGCTATGACAGCATAACTAAAAGAGATACCCAGAAGGTAACACAGACATGAGGGCGCCCTGGGACACAAAGCAGCCAGCCACTCCATCAACAATAAACCTGAATGGCCAGAGCACTCTGTCTGGGAGCCCTCCAGATCTGCTCCTTTACTAAAGCTATTAACAACAGACTTAACTAAAGAAATATTTTTTCTGTCTAGACATAAACACTGAGACTGTGCCTCGGTGTTCCAAACAGCAATTGGAAGGCTATTCCATAACTGCGGGGCTTTGTAAGAGAAGACTCCAACCCCTGCCTCACTATTCAAGATACCAAAAAATAGTCTGCCCCTTTTGATCACAAAAGACTAGCAGTTTGCTCAGGTACTGTGGCATAAGACCATTTGGTGCTTTATATGTCAATAGTAGCATGTTATAATCTGAATGGGAACCAGTGCAGTGTAGATAGGATAGGGATGATGTGTTCAAACCTTTTCATTCCAGTAAGGACTCTTACTGTTGCATTCTAGATAAACTGGAGCTTCTTTATTCACCTACTGGAACATCCAGACAGTAAGGCACTACAATACTTTAACCTAGAGGTAACAGTTGCATGAACTATTTTTTCTGCAAATTGCAGTGGCATCATATTTCCTGGGTGGCATGAAGCAAGAAAGGTCCTGGGTTCGATCCCTGGGGAGGACCTGTGCGCCTTTCTGTGTGGAGTTTGCACGTTCCTCCCAGAGTCTAAAGACATGTACAGAGGGGATTAAGCTAATTGGCTACTCTAAATTGCCCGAAGGTGTGAACGTGAGTGGGAATGGTTGTCTGTCTCTGTGTGTTGGCCCTGCGCTGGATTGGCGACTTGCTCAGGGTGTATCCTGCCTCTCGCCCAAAGTCAGCTGGGATTGGCTCCAGCTTTCCCCCTCAACCCTGAACAGATTTAAGTGGCAGAAGATGAGTGAGTGAGAATGAGCGATCATATTTCTTATCTTAGCAATATTTGTTAGATGAAAGAAAGCTGTCCTAGTAATATTATATGCACAAGCTTCAAATGAGACTGGAGTCGATAATCACACCATGATATTTTAGTTTTCCACATGGTGAAACAGAAAGGCCATTCAGAATTACTAATCATCGTAATCATCGGTCAACGTACTACAAGCTGCATGTGACCCTAGTACAAGTACTTCTTATCAGAATTAAGTAGAGGGAAATTAGCAAGAATCAACTGTCTAATGTCCTTTACACAATCCTCAGTTTTATTAAGCCAGTGTCTCACCTGCTTTGCTGTAACATACAACTTGGTTACCCATCGCTCCTCATGTGCAAGAGAAGCAATCAGTTGTATATCATAGCGACCAAAATAAAATACAGTTTAACCAAAAGCATCTTTGTGCTCTAAAAATAAAGGATTCACTGTTGAGTCACATCAGCAGCGATGAACATAGCATTAATAACTTCTCAATGTGCGTTTCTAATGAAATGTGCATTTCTTATTATTAAAATTAAATTTCAAACCTTGCACACAAATTGAAGCCATGGAATGAAGATTCAACTTGATGTAATTCACCTACAAGACTTACAAGGACGAATAAAGGCAGGAAATTCTGATTTGTACATTTTAAATTCAGATTGTAGCGATACGTTTGTCATTTCTTAAGATCTCATCTACAGTATTTTTTTTTTTCTTTAGAAACTTAGAACCTCTCAGAATAAATACGTAAAAACATATGACACACAACAGACCTGGTCTGGAGAGTCTTTTTCTGCTTGTATCACAGAGGCACTCCAAAATGTATGACATTTAATTGATTAAGAAATGACATATTACATATTTTAATAGTTTCTAGTTAGATTTGATGTTGCAGAACATCCATGAAATCAGTTAGCTTCTGTTATTACTTAAGTTATAGCAACTATAAACACTTGTTCACTCACCAACACCTTCTGACCAATCAGATTCAAGAATTCAACCGAACTGTGGTATAAAAGTCATTTTTTGACAGCCACATCTATTATCACCTAGATTCACCTCCTACAGCTTCAGAAACCTTTTGCCTGAAGAGGTGATAAATGGCTTTTGTCAAAAATCCCTTGTATCTAAGAATTTTTGTATTGCAAATCCTTTGAATCCTTTGCTGCATTTCGTACTACCTCAACATTTATTACTGCAGTATATTCTAATTATTTCCTGGATTCCACCTTGAAATGTAACCTTGCTAAAGCTTTTAATATAGTTTTAACACAGACACATAATGCATTATGCACACATTGCATTTGACATGCTGTTTGGTCAATAGGTCGAATGAGAAAATGAGATTTGCACACATAAAGTATCTTCAGAATTAATTAAACTGGCCTAGGAAAATTGGTGGTTAAAAACTGTAGAATGATAGAAATGAAAAATCAGTCAATAGACTTAAAACACATTTGACCTCGAGTTACCAAACCACCATTCTCTCTAATTCTGGCCTCGGTGACATTCGCAGCATGTGAAGTACTTACAGCTCCTATGCCCTGCTTCTCTCTCCAAGCTTCCATGAAGAGACACTCCTAATTGTTGAGCTTTGAGAGCTCCAACCCCCTGCTGCTGCCTTCTGGACCTTTGGCATTTCACACTGTCTGAGAGTGACATTGGAAGATGTGTTTGGGCAGAAATTAAGAGCATTAGCAGCAGTAGACTTGACCTCCCAGTACAGAAACACAGAGGGAGACATTTTTAGCCTCATCATTCTATGACGAGGAATTAGCCAATGCCCCTAGTAGCATCTTTTTGGCGACTCTAATTTAACAAATCTGCCCTAACTGAATGAAAACCATGTATTAAACAAGGAAACATCTGCTGTAGTGTTAATTGCTCATCACAGGAATCAAAGGTTGCAACAGACACTGAAGTTGGGATAGACAGAACAATACTACACGTCCAAATGGAAGACATACAAACATCACAGAGTATCTGAATACAGGCTGCATCGTTCGCAAGAAAGGTGGAAATTGTTCTTTCTGTAATGAAGAGTAGACTGATTTTCAGTATACTGAATACTTTACATACACAGATCCCATAGTCATGGTAATTAAGCTCCCTGTTTGTGGTGTTTTTCTCATTATGGCTTGTTAGTGTGTCCTTGCTGCAAATTTCAATAACTGCTCAAATGTATTTCGGAATCATTTAGCTTTATTGTGATCAGGTGCATAGAAGAGTTTGAGTGTTTTTCAGACTAAATGCCCACATTTGGAGGAAATGAAGAGTGTTTTGTGGTCTTGCTCATATAATCCCAGGAGATTATTGCCAATATGGTATTAGTTGTGCCAGATTCGGGGTCATGGGTACTCATTTAACGTGATGTCCCAGCTGCACCTGCTCAGCCTGTCTTACTGGTAACAAACTCAAATTCCCATTAACACTCACATTCAAACATCATGGGTGACACACACGCACATATGGACTCCAACTCCCATGAACTCATGCCTACAGACAACGTGGGCGATTATTCTCCGCATTCAGGATCACCTGATAGGATTGCTTGCAAGTGAAGCCAGTCAACACACACGTGCACGTGCGCGCACACACACACACACACACACACACACACACACACACACACAATCTCTTAGCTTGTTTAAAAGGACTCTGCATTCAATCCACGCTTTGCAAAGCATTAGTTCAGCTCCTCCGTGTGTCTGCTATTGCCAAACCATTTGTTTTGTGATTGATTCTCTGGTTTACTGGCTTTGATCATGTTTTTGCTGGTTTGCCTGGTTTGTGTTGTTTGCTGATCACCGGACTTTATGTCTGTATTCTGACTAGGAGTTTTGCCTGCTGTTTTCGTACCTCTGCCTGCTTTTTTCAAGAACCTGAGCGAACCGCACGTGCATCCTGTGTGGCCTGGTTTTCATGACACCTGATGTCATAGGCAGCAATGTATAAATTCCCATTCACATCTCTCCATAATACTTACATAAGAAATCTTCCTTTCTACTTTCCTTAAGATTAGCAGTTGAATGAATTAATGGAGTAGAACACGTTATGCATTGACCCTGGCAAGCAAGCTAACCTTGTGTTGTTTTGACCAGGTGTGGTCCAGATGCAGACAGCCAAACCATGAGCCAGGCGAAGTAACCTGATAAGTGTAGAAATATAGCATCTGAGGTAAGTTCGCCCTAAAATAGTTTTACTACTTATTACCATCCAGTCAGTTCCCTTCCAGCACATCGTTGAAGGTGAGCTTCTCTCATGCCAGGACATTTACACCAGACAGTGCCTAAGGACGGCTGGGAGGATTATCAAAGTCCCAAGCTACAGCCTTTTCGCACTACTGCCTTTGGGCAGATGGTACTGCCGCATTAGGAGAGAGCTACACACACATGCACACACACTCACAAATAGACTCATAGTAGTTAATTCCCACTATCCTTGAGGCTGCTGAATAACTTTACAGTGCACTACTCGGCCATTAATTTCACATTGTCTATATGTACGAAAGAGTATTTAGAGAGTGCAGTTAACTTTTGCACTCAACAGTGAGTAAGTGAATTACACACCTAACTATTCACATACACCTTGATGCATATATCTATATCACACTTATACAGTCTTTATCCGTCTTCTACCTAATCCTGTTCAGGGTCACGGGGGGAAACTGGCGCCAATCCCAGCTGACATCGGGTGAGAGGCGGGACACACCCTGGGCGGGTCACCAATCCACCGCAGGGCGACACACAGAGACAGACAACCATTCACACCTATGAGTAGACAATTAGCCTAATCCCCACTGTGCATGTCTTTGGACTGTGGGAGGAAACCAGAGTACCCAGAACATGCAAACTCCACACAGAAAGGCACCTGTGCTGAACCCGGGGATCGAACCCAGGACCTTCTCGCTGTGAGGCAACAGTGCTAACCACTCAGCCACCATGCCACCCTCACTTATACAGTTCTACTATTTATTTACTTTCAATTATGGTACACATATATATATACCGTATATATGTTTATATTTCATTTTTTTTTACTTTTATGCTTTCTTATTTCGCCAGACCGCTTTGCTGTTTCCTCAACAACATAACCTGTGATGTGAAAATAAATTTAAATCTAAGACACAGTCTGGTAGTTTATCTGGTATCATGCACAACTTTGCTGAATACAAACTTGGTATGCAGTTACATTCTGTGTAGACGTTTAAAAAACTGTACACGCATTGCACTCAGCATTGAATGGGGACACAGAGATGGCAGGGCACGGAAACAACATATGAAGGCATGGAGAGGAAAAGTTATTCCAAAGGACAATGGAAAATGGCAGTCAAATGAAAGAAATGAAGTCAGTTTCATCCAAGTCATTTTATTTTCCTTTTGATTTTCATAAGAAAAGTCCAAATGTCTGTTTGACTGTGATAGGGCAAATACTGAGCAGAGGAGAGAGGCGTTGAAACGAGGGAGCAAGATAGAGAGAGAGAGAGAGAGAGAGAGAGAGAGAGAGAGAGACAATAAAATCCTAGAATTTCTAATATGTAAGTACTGGAAACTTACTATGTTTAGTGAAGCATCTCCTTTGACCCACTTTTCATTACATAAGGAAAGTTTGTGTCATTTGCCTGTTGCTCTTTTTCAGAGCAGTAATTTATTTTAACCAACCACACAGAAAAGGCAGCGTAGTTCTTTATGAAAAGAGAAGTCTTTTTATTTCCTCAGTGTTTCAATTTAATTAAATTCTATTTGTACAGCAATATTAGCAGCCAGTATTCTCACAAGGCAGCTTCATTGAAATCCGAATGTAGAGTTAGATCCCTAACGAGCAAGCCAGAAAAACGTCCTGAGACAACTTGAGGAAGAAACCTTGAGAGAAACCAGACTCAGTAGGGAACCTATCCTCTTCTGGGTGGCATTCAATAGTAGACCTATAAATCAATACCCTTCCACAAGCATAAATTATAAAGTCATACAGCACTGATTGTGAATGGGTTTTTAAAGCAGATCATAGCAGACTTTCTTAGCTATAAGTCAAAAGGTTGGGTATTGGGTGTGAACTATTTGTGGGATGCACAATCCATGTGGGACCCATCCAGAGTAAACTGTAGGGGGTCCGTGTAAGACCCCCAGAATTCCCCGTAAGGGTTAAACTAAAGAATCACTCTTGCTTTTGTAGACTAGTTGGTTTTAGTTAAATGTTGAATATTTTTAGTTTGTTAAGAGACATAGAGTATGTGGAAGGTAGGATGAGCTTTACCCTGGTGCTGGATTGTATTTTGGCATTGTGTCATGGTGGAATTGTATAATAGCCTGAGTGAACATATGGGTATTCTGCTGTCAAAGTGAAAAGTGTGCATTTCGCAGCAGAAGGAAGAATAGCAGAGGAAATCCACTCACAATTATGAATGGTTATGTGATTTGGCATCTTTTTCCAATCTTATTCAGTTGAGTTTCAGGGGGAATAACAAGGTATATTTCAGCAGGCATTCTTCACAGCATGAGTGAATATTTAAAAGCGGTTTAAAAGCAACGTATGATAGCAGATAGCTGGTAGACAATGTCTGGTTTTATATGACATTTCTATATGTCATTCTCAGCCTCAAAGAATCAACATCAAAGCAAAGGGAAGGTCTTGCGACGCTGAAAAAAGCTGACCTTCACTAGAGTCCAAAGTCAGCCTTTGAGAAAATGTAACCTGTGTGTGTGTGTGTGTTTGTGTGTGTGTGTGTGTGTGTGTGTGTTTGTGTACATGCCTGTGCATGTGTGCGCATCTGTGTCTGCTATCAAAATCTATTTTGTACTCGAAGATAAAGGTACAGATACAGACAGATAAAATCTTTCTCTCGACCTAAACACAGTCCTGTTTGGCTTTGCAGTAGGCTTGAAATACAGAAAGCCAGTTTTTCATACACATGTCAGGTTAAATATGAACGGAATGAATTGAAGGAATGTCACCATTCAAAATATAATACCGAGATTAAGCAAGAAAATGCTCAGTCTCTCTACTGAGCAGGCAGATTATTAGAAATGTTTATAATAGGTCTTAGCTAAATGCAGTTAAAAGCTGAACAGATGAATATTAAATCTTTTCTGTTGTGTACGCTTGGCATTATTACCCTTGCCTTTGCTTGTCAGACCTCATACAGTTGATTTATCATAATAGTCTCTTTATTAATGCAGCTAGGTTGGAATATAAAAGTCTATATTTTTAAGAGCATGTGTCAATGAAAATTTTAAAAATATTTTTAAGAGAACTGTCAATGAATTATGTAAAAAATGCATTTGTGAGACAAAATGTATTTGTTAAAATTACATGTGAAACAAGAAACCATTGGAGAAAAGAAATCCCCTGGAAATATACAATTCAGGTCAAAAAAAAAAAATCCCATGAGGAAATAAATTAATATTTTCTAAAAAAAAAAAAAAAAAAAAAAGCAAGGAAATACAATCATGAAAATGGAAAAAAAAATCTGATGATGTGTAAAGATTTGGTCAAAAATGTAATCACGCTTAACTAAATGCACAAGCAAAAATCACATGGGTAAAAAAAAAGTTACAAAAAAAAAAGAAATCATGTAAAAAGACATTTTTATGTGAAAACTTAATCATGTGCAAAAGACACATCAGGAAAAAAAACCCAAAATGATTGGAAGCATTAGAAACATTGTAAAAAAAAAAAATACTTGCAATAGATGCAATAAAATTGAGTGAAAGACAAAAGACAAAAAAGAGTGAAAGAGGCGTAAAATCGCACCGAAATAAATACATTTTATACGTTAGTTTATTGGGTGGGCTGGCACGGTGCCATGGTGGCTGAGTGGTCAGGGTTAAGGTTAGGGTTAGGGTTAGGTCCTGGGTTCAATCCCCGGTATCGACTGGGCGCCTTTCTGTGTGGAGTTTGCATGTTCTCCCCGTGTCCGTGTGGGTTTCCTCCGGGAACTCCGGTTTCCTCCC
>JAQMCW010000034.1:10743432-10756507 GCA_030068335.1 Chrysichthys cranchii
TATATATATAATTATAAGGGGACCTGATATTTTTTTTCAAAGATATGAGTGGTGTTATAAACTGATCATATGTGCATATCACTGATCATATGTGACTATGTGGTATGGTTTGTTAAAATGATGTGGTATTTTGTTAAAAGACAGTGTTGTTGTAAGAAACTTACTGAGGAGACATTATGCTATCTATGCTACACATTCATGCACTTTTTTCAAACGTCTCAGAAGATAACTGCTATAATGATTCAGACCTGAGGGAAGTAAAAATCTTAACACTGGTCTGTCATGATGCATGAAGGTGCAATTGGGAAATTCTCTCCTACTCATAGTCTGTCAAACATGTGATAAGGCAATATTGATAAAGGCTGTAATCCAAATGCACCCATGCAGTCATTACACACACTCCTCTATCACATTTTAGATAATACCCAACCATAGAAAAGTGGGAAACTGAATTTAAAAGCATTCCCATAATCCAATACAATGTTTACATCCCCCCCCCCAAAGTCTTTTACTTCCAATCATGACTTCCAGACCTATATAACAAGGTTCATTGATTTGGCTCCGTTTTCATTGGTGATGTTTTTTTTTTGTTTTGTTTTTTCTGACAATGAATGTGACATCCCTTTTGATAAAAAACACAGCATAGTCCAGGTAGACCAAGTGCAAGGGCACAATGGTGCAATGGACAAACGAATATTGAGTCATGGGTCACACCTATCTTCAGTTCAGTGTACTTTTGAGACAGGCAAGGTCAGTTGTGGGGTATGTGTGTGTATGTGTGTGTGTGTGTGCGCGTGCGTGTGTGTGTGGCGATGGCGATCTTTCCTTGGTGGTGGCTGGCACATTCCTTACTACATGCATGAATTGTTGTGTGAATTATAAAATGTTAAGCCCGGTGAGTGCTATAAGATGCATTCGGGATTTTAGCTAAAATCTGAAATGTTCAGTGAATGGTACATTAACCTGAAATCTACAATGTGTAATTTACATCCTGAAAATGTTCTTTTCGTACAGATGTGTGCTTCTCTGTCTAGACTAGTGGCTAAAAATAGGCAGAGGTGAATATTTTTCAAACCTATAGAAATTAGCCTGTAGGGAGGGCATTTTACCCCCCCCCCCCCCCATCCCATCCCATCCCGCCAACATGCACGTTTTTATTAATTAAGTACTAGTCTTACTGAAACACCTCTATAAACATGTACTATGCCAACATTTAGGTCTACCTAATGTCCACCAATTTAGGTCCACCAATGATAAAAAAAAAACCAAACTGTTATTAAATTTCAATAAACAATATATACTCCTATCCCCCAATGTTTATGGTAGAAGTTCATAGGGGCACACAAAGTTTAAAGCGCTGCTGGTTCGGGGGCTTTACTGTGGGTTATGTCAGCCTCTGATAATAAATGTTGAGACCATTTTCCCTGAAACTGAAGTTAAAGGACTTAATGGGCTTAGGAAATGATCCTAAACATAGAGAACCAGTTTGCAGAAATCATGAGACCAAACAGGACATTCCAGTAAGTGGCCTGGTTATATTGTCGCATACCTGTAAATTTGCATATGCATGAGCCAGTTTTTTTTTCTTAGTTTTTTTTAGTCATTTCTGCACAACAGTAACTATATCAGATGATGAACTGACTGGGTTTTAGGTATTTTGGGTCTATGCATCTGTCTGACAGGAGCACCAGAACACTCACCTGGCACAGCACATTATCTACTGAGCAGTTATTGACAATTACATTTTTTTAAACTGACAATGCTTTGGAATTCACAGTGGGTCATATTCAGGTTTGGAAATCTGAAGTTCAAAAGATCCATAACTATGTATGCATCTCCAGAGTCAGTTTACGTAGGCGGTTTTAAGTGAACTTTCTGGGCAACCGATTAAGATTATAAAAATGACTTGTCTTTACTTCACAGGTAATAGTCTGCCTTAGACGTTGCCAGGGTAGAGGCATCTGAGACAGAGTTTTTCAATAGTGTCTAGACATTTGAAATACTAGAAATTTCAAACTAGAAATTTCAACTAGAAATTTGTCTGTTATTTGTATTTCACAAATCATGTTGGTTAATCAGAAATATGTTTTGAGCTGTGAGGATGTCCAGTGTTGATGTTAGAAGCATAAGAATATAACCAGATGAAATGTACTACAGACGCTCCCCAATTTAATTTATGTTCTGGAAGGCCGTACGTATATTGAATTGTTCGTAAGTTGTTATTTTTTCTGCTGCTTTTTTGTCCGCATTCACGGCCTTGCCAGTAACTGAAACGTGGTGTAAATTGGCATGTTTCTTGAACTGATGAAACCAGCCATAACTCACTGAAAAGGTGTCATCAGCAGCGTCTTCCCCAGCCTTAGCCTTTAAATCCTCAAAAAGGCTTCTAGCCTCCTGTTGTATGAGCATAAGGCTAAGCGGTGCCCGTCTCTGCCTCTGGTGTTCAATCCACGTGATCAGAAGTTTCTCCATCTGCTCTATCAGCTTCCCCCTTTTCTTGCTGATATTAGTCGACTGCATAGGCACGGAAGCCTTAACATGCTCCATAATCCTCGGGCAGCGTGTGATGCTGCCCAGTGTGGGTTATGGCAAAACGTTGTACTACACAGAATGTGCGCAACTCAAAATTCGGACTTGCGGAAGTACATTGCGAAGTGTATTGCGAACATGATATTAACTTACTCCGCAGTCTGTTCGTAAGTCGGATGTTCGTAAGTAGGGTAGTGTCTGTATTACCAATGATTGTGAGGGATTTTGTTTATACTTTCTGAATTTACAAATCATCTCTATCCAAATAAACCATTATTCATGGTTTTTTTGTCATGCTGTTTTTCTACTGCCACATTTTTACAGCTTGCAGAATTCCAAATACTGAACTACAACCTTTATTGAGCTTTCTGCCTTGCCATTACAGACAATGTTTACATTACTGCCCTACAAAGGCAAAAGACCTTAATTTGTTTGTTATGTAACTTGATGTTATGGAGTTCTGCCTTTGTAGGGCAGATTAGTGGGCATCATTTAGAAACAGTTAGCAGGACTATGCCAGCATGGTGGTGTAGTGGTCAGCACTGTCGCCTCACAGGAAGAAGTTCCTGGGTTCGAACCCTGGGGTCAACCTGGGCTCCTTTCTGTGTGGAGTTTGCATGTTGTCCACCTGAGCTTCCTCTGGGTACTCCGGTTTCCTCCCATAGAGGGGATTAGGCTAACTGGTTACTCTAAATTGCCTGTAGGTGTGAATGGGAGTTTGAATGGTTGTCTATCTCTGTGTGTTGGCCCTGCGGTGGATTGGCCTATTGGCCCACGGTGTATCCCGCCTCTTGCCTGAAGTCAGCTGGGATTGGCTCCAGCTTCCCCCCTTGACCCCGAAGTGGTAGAAGATGAGCGAGTGAGTAGCTTGACAGTGTGACAGAGAGATGTAGATCGGCAGGATTACGGGTAAATTATGTCGTCACCACGGGAAAACAGAATTTCTTTATTGGTTATGTTGAGATCTCGTGAAGATTATGCCCTCACGAGAAATCGTTTCGTTATGTCATGATAATGACAAAAATAACTTATTATCCCAAGAAAAGAGGCCAAATATAAAAGTATAAATTTGTGGCCTCTTAGGGCCTCTGCAGGTTCTTCTGTTCTGGAAGAAATGGCAGGGTTAATGAAGTGGCAGACGCTAAGGATTTATCACTCTAAGTCTCTCTTAACCTTTTATTGAGCAAAGAACTATACAGTCGATCCTCTCATCTACGGACACTGCATTAACGTATATCGGATGCAACGGACAAAATCCGCTGGTCTGAATACATAATCCATTAGCCAGTCGGCCGTGGCGTGCTACCAGTTGTTTACAAGCGTCGGTTGAGCTGTGGTTGTTGGGAAGCTATACTGGTTTTTTTGGTGATTATTTGGTGTTTTTCACGGTTTTTCTGCCCAGTGCCATCATTATGCCACCCAGAGATAAGTCTAGTGGGAAAAGAAAGCGTGTCAATCTTAGTATTGGCCAGAAATTAGAGCTCATTACGAAGTCTGGTGTTTGTGAGGAGTACGGTGTGAACACACATAAGGGAAATGACATTTACAACTGTATTTACATGTTTATTTACATTAGGATTTAATGTACTTACCTATTTATGTTGGTCGTCATGCTGCTTGTCGTGTGTACAGTACTTGGGTAGCACTTTTATGGACCTTAGTGGTGTTTTTACTTGGATTTCCACTATTTTAACCCCCCACACACCCCCTGCACATCATCGGACTGTTCAAGTCAACGGACAACCTCTCCACCCAATGAGTCCGTTAATGACAGGATCGACTGTATTTAGTAACTTCAACAAAAAGCCAAAATGGCCCCCAGTGCCTCTCTCTCTCTCTCTCTCTCTCTCTCTGTGAGGACATACAAACACAGGGATTTCTCATAATAACTCTCCCTTTAAGTTCATAAGGTTTTTTTTTTTTTTAAATATATATGATTAAAAAACGTATTCTAGGATGGACATTTTGAATTTCCAAACATTTTCATGAGTAACATGTCCTTTAGCCTGTACGCCTTCTTCCATGCCCAGCCTTCCCCGGACAGAGACGCCGCACTGACCGAGGAATCAAACGAATCAAGAGTCGCACAGCTCGATTCCCTTGAACGGTTCGTTCGAACAACTCGACTCGGCTGCTCGCTCAGGCTGCGCTCGCGCTGCTCCTTCTCTCCAGTGGCGGATCTAAACGCGTGTGCACGCGCGCGCCAGTGACGGACGCGCGCGGGACGGCAGAGAAGAGTACCGGGCGAATCGAAGAACAGCGGTGCTCCGAGTCTGCGTGTTTGTGTGTGTGTGTGTGTGCGCGCGCGCGTTTGTGTGCGCCCGCGTGCGTGCGTGCGTGTGTGTTTTCTCCATCCAGTCTCCGCGCGCACGTCCAACCCACTTCGGCCAACGGCAGAGCTCTGCACGAATCCGTCTGAAACAATGATGGGGAAGCTGCTCCTGGTGCTCGGCTTGCTCGTCGGCGGCGGTGAAGGTACGGTGATGAAGTGATGCTGAGGTGACGGGCGCGCGTGGGAGCGTTTGGGGCTAGCCTGAGTGTGTGCACAGAGTGTGTGAGAGAGTGAGAGAGTGAGTGAGAGCTGAAAGGCTGTGGGGAAGAATGGAGACGCCACAGTAGCGGGGCTTCGTTTTGTTTTGCAGTTCGGGCACGTCCTGCTGGAGAAAACGTTTCTTTTGACACATTAAGCCAGGCTTGTTCAGAGGCTCGGTGTGCTGCTCGAGAGCGCAGTCCGTGCCTTGTGTAGCGCACTTGCCTGAAACCCGCTGTGCATGAACACACTCTGATAGCTTTAAAGTCTGTGGTTGGATGTCGGTGTTTACGGGGGAAAGTGCTCGGCATGGAGGTGCTTACTTACTGGAATGACTGAAATGTCAGCTCAACTCGTGACGAGTGCGCTGTTTTTGGGAAGATCTTGCACGGATCTTCAGTTCAGTGTGGTTGGATGCAGGGTGAGCGCTTGGACGGTGTTAACCCGTCCCTCTCCGCCTGTCTCAGAGTGAAGGTCCAGCCCTGGACTCAGCTCGCGCTGCTGCTCTGCCCTCATTAACTTGGACACTTCCTTGGTCCGAGTGTGAGTGAGAGGGACCCGGTGATCTCGCGCTGTGCTGATCGGGTGTCTGTTGGCTGCTGGGACACACACTGGTTCTTTCCACACGACAGCAGGTGGAGATAGAGCACTTTATACTGACCAGGAGGCATGCACACCGAGGAGGCAGTGTCTCGAACCGCACAGTGGCTGCTGCACTAAATAGTAGGTCTACATAGACCTAGAACGGCTCCATAACACAAAAACAACACGAAAAAAGCAGTACGAAGCGTTGTGAAATTATATCCAGGTCCTATTTTAACACTCGTACCATTAGTAGTACCATGCACTGTATATAAATTGCAGAGAATTTCATAAATATGATGAAATATTAGAAATAGATGAAATAGTGACGGTAGGATCCATGCTCTGAGAGAAGGGTGGACTAAACTATACCTTCCTTTCCTTGTCTCTAGGGTGGTACCCTGCACCCTTTGTACCCATGGTATGTAACGTCTGCTTGGCAAGGGGCATGTCACTTTATTCTGAAAACTAATTCAAGCCCGCTTATATACTTTAAACCATAAATGGCGCAACATGGTGGCACTAAGGGTCTGTGTGGAGTTCCTGTGCAGGTTCTTTCAGGTGCTCTTGGTTCTTCTCCTCTCCCAGAAACATTTCACTAGGTGGATTGGCTATGCTAAGTTGTCCTAGGTATTTGTGCCCTGCACTGGGGTTGGGAACCCATTCGGAGGGTGTGTTCCCATATTGCATCCGCTGTTCACAGAATTAGGCTCCGGAGCTACCGTGACCCTGACCAGGATAGAGCCTCCGTGAAGATAAAAAAAATGTCATAAAGGTACACTATATCCATGTTTCAAGGTGAAAGATACATATTTGAGGGACAAAAGATGTACGCTTGAGGGTACCACCCCTTAATTTCACCACAGTCTTGGGGTAGTTAAGGGATAACATATGTTACCTTTGCATTCATACCTTTAGGCACGTACTGTATATCTGATCTGGGGAATTGAATGCGGGGTATCTTTCAAACCAATTAAGATATAACTAATGTCTATAAGATCCTGGTATGTTTTAGAATTGCCATAATTGAATTTTAAAAATACAATACACTTACCTCTCCAGGTAACAGTCACGTGCTAAATATGTGTATATACAGACCTATATGTATGTATGTATATATACTGTGTGTGTGTATGTATGTATACATATATATAATTCTACACAGGCCTTATATGATAACTGTATTGACCTTGTTTTCAAAATAAAAATGTAAAATAAATAAATATATATATATAAATCTTGTCATCTAAGTCTTTTAATATCACCTAAAACACTGTAGGGGTAACAACCTCAAACATAAGGGATCACAGTCAGAGTTAACATGCTAACTCATAGAAAACAAAAGACATTTGTTATATTAATGAGAAGTCCAATGCATCTGTAGTGAAGACAGCAAACATTAGACTCCATGTTCCAGATTGCAGATTGGAGCGTTATGGCGATCTATGAGATGACAGGCATGATGGTATACGATGGTATGATGGGTATGAAAGTTGAAGCTTTGAAATCTTTTTGAAGCATATTGTACACTGCACAATCAAGGTCTAATTCCCATTGGCACCATTATCAGCAGGTATCTCAACAGCATTGTGGGTAATGTAGGAAACCATTTAACCAAATGAAAAGAGCCCAATATGTTGATAAAGAAGTTTAAACTATAAAGTCAACTTAACAAAATTTCATTAGTGTATCAATCTTGGAATTCTGGGTGGAATGTTGCAACAGTATTTAATTTTTTTTTCTGATGTTCATATCCAGATTAAAATGGTGTCTTAGTTGGTTTGTGAATACACAAATATAGTCGTATCCACAGGTGTTAGGGTGACCTCATTAGATGCTAAACGCTCTTTATATTTTGTTGTTTTTGTTGATGAAGGGTTTGAGATATGAAGAGCATTTCAAAATAACCAGGAATGCTTAAACTATGAGACTTGTAATCATGAAGACATTTCAAGAAGCTTCCCAAGATAGACTATAAGGCCAAAAGTATGTGGAGTCCATCTAACGTTACACCCATAAGTCGATCTTGTAGCCACAAAGTTGAAAGGACACAATTTTGAACAGGATGCCTTTGCATTCTGTAGCTTTACAGTTTTGCTTCACTGAAACTAAGGGGCCCAAATCTGTTCCAACACAGCACCCAAATTGAGAGCCATAAAGACATGTTTTGCAAAAGATTGGAGTGGGAGAACTTCCTCAAGTATCCTGAAGACAGCCCTGACCTCAACCCCACTGGACACCTCAGGGTGAAAGCTGGAAAGCTGACTGCACGTCAGGCCTCCTCACCCAACATCAGTGTCTGACCTCCCAAATGATCTTGTGGCCGAAATGCCAATTCCCCATATGCATTATCCAAAGTCTTCCTTGAAGACTGGAGGCTATTATACAGTAACAGCAAAGGTTCTAAATCTGGAAGAGGATGTCCAAAAACACATGTGGGTATGATGTTCAGAGACTTTTGTTTCGCTTCTGTGAGTTCAGGAATTAAACACTCTCTGGCTCCAAAATATTACTTGTACATATTTTAATTAATAACCCTAATATTTGAATTTATGTTTATAAATAATTATGCAATGAGCGGTCCATGGTATTAATCTTACAGGGAAAGAGGTCTTTGACGACAGAGTTTGAGATCTCGTGGAGTAAATTGTTGCTTCTTTTGGGTTCCATGAGGAGTGGAATGGAAGCCACGTGTTTGTCCTTTTGCTTTTGTTTGTCCTTGTTTGGAAAAACAGCTATTGTGAGATGTAAAATGTAGGCTATACACACACACACACACACACACACACACATATATATATATATATATGAGGGAGAATCAAAAGTAAAGTAATTAAATTTTGCTATATCCCAGAGAGCAAAAGACAAAGCATGGAATGGAGACATCTTTTTTCACCATCCAAGAAGAAATTCAGAAGCCTTCCCCTAAGAAAATCATGTTAACGTCCTTTTGGGACATAAAGAAACCTAATCTGGCGCATTTCCAAGGGCATGGGCAAAGAGTGAACAGTGCAAATGACTGCGCATTGCTGCAAAATAAACTTAACGCAACAATTCGCAGCAAAAGAAGAGGAATGCTGTCTAAAACAGTCTTGCTGCACCATGACAATGCATGTCCTCATGCAGCAGCAGTGACAGTACAGACACGGCTTGGGATTGAACGTCTTCCATATCTCCCTTACATCCCGGATCTGGTGCCCTGTGATTATCACATCTTTGGTCCACTGAAGGAGACACTGTGCGGTTGCAGATTCACCTCTAATGATGAAGGAAGCGGTGCTTCACCTGGCTTTGGGAACAGCCCAAAAACTTTTTCTCTGTGTGAATACAGAAGCTAGATGAACAATGCAACGAACTCTCTTTCATGGGACTATGTGCAACAGTGATGTGTTCACTTTCTCTCAGTTACTCCTATTAAAGCCATTAATTGTGTTTTGCCTTTACTTTTTGATTCTCCCTTGTATATAAAGGGAAACAGTTTGGACCGTGCCATGGAGTGTGCGGAAATGACTGTACTTGATCTTGTCTCGCTCACTCTCACAATCTCTGTGGTAATCTGTCTCAACCTGAACTTCATTCAGGTTGGACCACTTGACTCTCAGGTCGTTGTTAATGTACGTTGTCAAGGAGCTCAACTGTCCATTTAGTGTAAATGTAGCTCACTGTGATAAATTATGTGCTGTGCCAGTCTCAGGTGAAACAGTCTATGGTGGTGTTAAGTGCCGTAATGAAGGTATTGTTCTAAATCTCATTCTCTAAAGGCAGCAGCAGAAGCAGTAATAAATGCCCATAGGCTGTGTTCATGTGTAAACAGTAATAAGAAGGAAAGAGTCAACCAGCACTCTTTGGGGCTCTGTTTGTTCCCAAACAGGTGTGTTAAAATGGTATTTTTTCTAGACATGACCTTTGCACAGACCCTAAACACAGATTTGTCTGTTTTCTTAGCTGACCTCATAGGGCAGTATGTGTTAATGGTGTGCTAATGTAATGCCCCCGCTACTACTTTTCAACCTTTTAAAAAGTTATTTCTAACAAGACAGTTAGTACTAATTAAAAAGTACAGATTTATCTTCAAACACAACTAGAAAGTCACAACAAATGAGTCAGCTCTTCTATAAGCCACTAACACATATCCTGCTATAATGAATCTCCGGGTTTGTCTCTTGTGAAATAAATTTTTAATGAAAAAAAAAAAAAACGACTAAATGAACTGCAAGGCTGTCATGTAGCAATTGAGCACACCTATCAGTGAGCTACTTGATGTGCATAATTGTCTCAAACGTGATCAGTTCTCCTGGTTGGAGGGCATTATTTTTTAATTTAGGCCTGTCGTGTGTCTAACATTTTAGCGTCAATGGTCCCAACTGGCTAATTATCTGTCGTTTAGCAAGCTGCATTTATTTTGGTAACAGTTTGATATGTTGCTCAGTTCAGTGTTATGCCAAGAGAACTCATGAATATTTAATGTCACATCCAGAATATTCACCAAAAAAGAAGTCGTTTAATAAGAACATGGTCGAGGCAGCCAAAATGTTACACTCATTTCCAGCTCAAACCCCCCCCCCCCCCCCCCTTTTTTTTTTTCAGATGAAGAGACTAATTAATGGACTATCATAGGGAAGTGCATCAACGAACACTCTTTTTAAACAAATCTGCAAAATTTGGTATTTTAATTATTTGAACCAGATGTGTTTTATAGTTCAAAGCTATTATGTCTAGGATAATTTCCATTTTCAGAGGGAGCAACGAAACCTTAACCACCCTGCCTAAATGTTCTTCTGAAACATGTTCTTAATAGCACAGTAATTAAAATACACTCACACCTGTTCACATACAGACACACAGTGTGCAACTGTTTTCTGAACATACAGACTTTACTCAGTAACCAGAGATGTTCCAGAGATCAGGAAACACTAAACCTCTGCAGCATTTTGACTGTGATGTGAATTCTTACTCAGTGTAAGGTGGCTGATAGCCTGGGGATAATTTATTAAATGGCTCTCTCTCAGGATGTGATCTTCTCAAATGATATCATAAGCTGCTAGGGTTACCTAGAAATTGAAATGTCTCTTGACAGTGTTTGCAAGGAGCAAAAACACTGCCAAACTTCACATGGCTTTTTTGTAGGATGGCAGCAGGAACTCCAGTGTGACACCCACTTGTGTCATGAAACTCACTGCTGTGTGTGATAATTAGTTTCTTGGATAATGGATCAGTGTGTAGGAAATCCAAAATGAATCCCAGCCCTAGTCCCAATTTAAGCTAGGTATCTGAAGGCACCGACCAAAATATTTCGTCACTACTGATTATGGAAAAGTCTCAAAAAAATACGGTGCCCTTTTCCTCCTGGAACTTTGTACAAAAATGACATCATAAAGGGATATTCAAATTTACAAAAAAACAAGGAAAAAGACTACTGATGCCCTTGGATGCACAGAGAGCGAAAAGAGAGTGTGTAAGTATGGTATAAACAATAGAGTCCGGCTGTGCTTTATAAAAGTAAATGAGAACAGGTCCTGGTGAAATAAACTCCTTCACCCAGTAGTTGTGAAGTCTATTGAGGTCAGATGTTCAACCTGCTGAAAAGTTTGATTAAACATGAGATTAATCTCTGTGAAGAGCAGCACTGCTCTGTTGCTGCTGGAGATTAGAGAATCTGGGTGAAACACACAACAACCAAACGCAAAAGCAAATGTTTTTTATGGGAAGATATCAGCAGGTAAGTTAACAATTTACTGATTAGTTTTCTGACTTGTGCAAGAGAACGTTAACTACTATACTATACTGAACTATAGTATTTATTAGCTAGCTAGCATTCAACTACCAATTTAAATTAATATAACGTACATAATACTTATCGCTATATATATAAATTCTTTTCGCGTTTGAAACAGAAATGACGTATGACCACAGAACACATTTTACGTGCGTATGACCGGAAACAGCGTCACTAGCTTTACATTTTAACTAATCACTTCGTTTGCGGACGCCATTTTTATATCGTCTTCACGAATTGTTATTATTTGTGTGAGAGTTACTTTACTGATATTGAAAAGAAGTAAACACCTATTTGGTAAGTAATTATTTAAGAAAACTTTGATCTAATCTAGGAAATCAGGCAAAGACCATCTCTTTTTGTTTCCATGAGAATGTTGATCTGCCTCTTCTTTGATGTGAGGGGACACATGGTGTAACAGTGAAGGTCATCTGATTTAACCGGAAGGCTATAAATAACTTCTACAGAAGCCTGCTTTGCTGGTTAATTCTGGTTGTTTGCGAGAATATGTGGTTTCCTGAGATTCCCCGCGAGTAAATGTGTTGTGAATTTAAAACGTGGAATTTGAAAACGTTGTTAGCCGGATTAGCGAGCTAAACTAATGTTTACATGATTTTTTTTACCAAGTGGTGTCAGCTGAGGGGAGCGTTTAGCTGACATGGCTAGCTCTATAAAATTCTTTTTGCGTTTGAAACAGAAATTACGTATGACCTCTATTTGTTGAAAAATAAAATTGGTAACTAACAAACTTGTATAAAATTGTATAAATACTGCATTATATTTTTTCCCTTGCACTCAGTGAGCGAAGCCACTGGATAATCAGCTAGTGTAATATAATATAGATAATATTTTTGCACAGCATGTATATAATTACATTATAATAATGAACAATGAAATGAAAATGGATTCCTACATTTCGAAGTGCTGAATCGCTTGGAGATCTGATCAGGTTGCATTTTTTAAAATTAACTATAGTTGGTTTTACACAGATTCAGCTGCTTTTGGGGGCGTTAGCCGCCAAATTACTACACAGCCTGTCAGTGTACTGTAAGAAGTAATACCTTTTGTATTTGTTTGTAACCCTTATTATCACAGGTCATCTATACTGATAGGCAGGGGTGACCTGGCCAGCAGGAAGTTTGGTTTAGATTGCTTCAGTTATCAATTTCCTTTTTGTGTTGATGCGAATAAACTAGTCAATGGTAGAGAGAAAGTGCCAGAAGCTTCTGGTGATTGTGAAGATTTGAAGAGCAATGTTGAAAAGCATTGTACGTAGGTACATAGTGGCAAAGCCTAGCCAAGTCAGCTAAATAAAGCTAAAGAACGAGTGCACTGTTTTTCTTTAAGCCTATTGTATTTTTTGTTGTCTTGTCTCTTGGAAAATGTAGTGCTTTAATCTATTTAACCCTTTACGTGCTGAAAAAAATTGTTTACTTTGCCCCCAGTGCTGAATATTTTGTGTGAAAATTCAGGTCATCGCTTTGACTTTGCACCAGTAGAAACTGTTGAGGTGGTGTTATCTTTACAGAACGAGTGGAAGCTTAACGGGTTTTTCCCCTTGTAGACGGCCCTGCAGTGTCAGTTTCACTCTCGCTATCCATCTCCGCATCGTCAAAATCATTGTCAGACAGGTCAGATACATCATCCATCACTAATTT
>JAQMCW010000034.1:10858962-10878208 GCA_030068335.1 Chrysichthys cranchii
TCCCTGGGGGCCATTTTCGCACACACACTAACAGTATATGCTAGCGCAGATGTTGACTACACGAGTGAGCCACAATCTCGCAGTGTGTGAGAGAAAGAAGTTGTGATCACGAGAGGCTCGGCAGACAAAGTGCATGCATACTACTCATATTGCAAGACCTTGCCCGTTCATCAAGTCAAAATTTATTAAAATTTATTGCTCGTCTTGCAAAACACTCGCAGACCAAGTTACTCGCAATCCAAGGTTCCACTATATATTGTATGGAAGCCTGAGGTTTACATCTCTAGTTTCTGTCAAGTTCTCGTAAAACATGTCAAGAGATGGATTAGCTCTTCTAAATTTCCCTAGAGTTTGTGACTATATGTGTATGTTCAGCGCCATGTGTCCCATCCAGTGTGTATTCTCAACTTATACCCAGAGCTTCCAGGATAGACTCCTGATCCACCACAACCCAAGATAATTTTTTTTTTTACTTAAGATGAATGAATAAGCTATTTTTTTTTCATTCAAACATGTTGTCTAAAACACAGTAAATACTTTTATGTTGTATTAATTACATACTCACCACGGTATTTATTGCACATCAACAGTGTGAGTGTGCTTCACTTAAGCATATGCTTCAATCACAATTTTTTAATGTAATCATTCAATGTATATTGTAACATTTATTTGAGTTCATTTTCTCCGCCTTGCTTCTCGAGGAGCTTAGAAAAGCGCTGATATTTATGAAATGTTCCCATTTGTCACACAACCATGAAACCATGTTGTGTACTGTGAAGTTGCTGCAGCTCTCTGGTTTAAATAACTACTCTGAAGTTGTACAAAGGCATAAAAACCTAGAAAATTTCACACACATTTCCTTTTCATCATATTTAACCATGATTCAGTGTGGGCGGATTCTCGCCTTTAGCATGAGCCTATGAATAAACTCTGTCCTACACCAGAGCAACAGCAGCCACCTTATCAACATGTAGCCAGTACACTACGGGCTATCATGCACAGGGATTTTATTATCTTAAACTTATCTTTTAGCATTCGTTTGAATCACAAAATTAAGACAAAACATTTTTTTTTTTAAAAGGTGCTATTGATTCTTGTATTTGTGCAGTTTCCGATTTGTTTCCTTTTATGGTGGTGAGGTAAATATGTATTGTTTCAATTTATTTGTTGACTCTGTTCTTATATTTAAATAAATAACACAAATGCAGGATAACTGAATTAGTTCCAGCCATAACCAATCACTTGTTTAATGACCCAATGCAGTTTGAGCCAAATGCTCCATACAGCTTGGTAAGACACGTTTAACATTCATTTCGCTGCCAGCTGGCTTCCTTCCACTTGCTGCGGAGGATGAGTAGCTGAGGTCTATCTTACGATAAGTTATGTTTAAAAATGAGTATAATATTGTTAGAGGAAACTGGCAGTGGTAGGTCATTGAAATCAAGGGCTTAGTCTTTTCTTTGGGTTTTTAAATTATGAAAATGAGAATGAGTCAACCGGAAATAGTCTTGACCTTGGATTTTTATGTTAGAATAGAAAAACCTTCATACGCTATAGATAGCAATCATCCCTTAGTGCAACACCTCCTATTTATACGGTCTGTTTGCAATTAAATGTATGTCTGTAGTGAGATTTTATTGCTGTTTTCTGTTCTGACATTTTGTTGTTTGGAATAACTCTGCAGAATGCATAGAAGAGATGGAAGCTTTGTGCTTGTTGTACATATTTTGACAATCTGTAGTGGTCAAGGTGATGTAGGTGAGATCAGCAATATGGACTTGCGTTCGTCTACGTTTTTCTCTTTGACGAAATGTTCAAATGTTCATGCAGAGTTGTACTTCAAATCCCTAATTCCGTACAGTAGAGCTTCAGGCTGTGGTTTGGTCAGTTTATTTCATTCATGTTTGCAAAGAGGCTTGCCTGGATGACTCTGCACATGGAGCTGAGCAGTTTCTTAGAAATAGTGTATGAGAATGATGTTTGTTGACTGCTTATTCTGCAGCAGTCTTTGCTGGCTGCCCCACTTACACTTTTGCAATTTCATTCAGAGGGCAGCACTGTGTGACCTGAGCTCTGGAGGGAGTTGGCTGAGTTACAGCACGCTGTCATCCTCGACACAGACATGCCTTGCTAACTCTACATGGGTCTGAGGCACCACAAAGGTCATGTTTCTCATCAGCGCAGTGCCCAAGCTTGGTGGAGATATGCTCCTAAGAACTGCAGGGTTCACAAAGAGGTTACTAAGCAGATATAGTTTTTGTTAATGAGAACAGGGTCACGAGGCATTAGTAGGGTCTAATCAGAGCATGTTTTACGGGAGCTTCTGCAATCAACGAGAGTGAGCAGGATTTCTTTTCAGCTTTTTTTTTAACGGATAGTATGGGATTTGTTTGGAAATGAGTATTTTAGGGTTTTATTGTTCAGTTGAGTGATAGTTTCACAAGTTAGCCTGGAGTGTGTGGAATGGTGATTGTTAAATGTGGCCTACTGTTAGAGGAAAAAGGTCATTTGGCTGGCATAGCAAAGTGACAAGCCATAGATTTTTCCTGGAACCTGCCTGCAAACACAGGTTTTTTTTCCTCACGGCTAATTGTTTCCAACATAACTGTGTAAAAACATCCAGTCCAGTGAATATGTCTTGCTATATCTTGTTTTGTGTGAAATTTTTATATCGTATTGAAATTTGCCAGTGACACCGCAGAGCCTGTCAGCTTCCAACATTCGTTATCCTAAAGCTTGCGGCTAGAAAAGTGTACAATAGGTATCGGAAAGTTATCGACCCCTGTGAGGAGTGCGTTTTTAAGAAATGGTGGGAAAGATCAGGACTGAAATAAAAAAAAAAAAACTCTGTGAAATAAAAAGCCTAATATCTGAAAAGATTTTGTTCGTGAAATAAGTCTGTACCGAGGGAGTCTGTGGAATTTATTTTTACACTTAAAAATAACAGTAAGACTTCCTGGCTTTAAAATTTTTTTTTGAAAGTGCCTCATTTATGTGCAAGAGCCACCGTGCATACTCCAGCAGAAGCAGCTGAAGTACAATGAACATGAAGTAAAAATATGTGCATTTAAGAAAGGAAGTATGCTGCTCATAACATCAAACATCCAGTGGCATAGCACAAAGAGTCCAGCTTGTATGTAGTACAGGTCTACAGGTCCGGCCAGTGTCTCTTGATATGCACTATTAAAGTGAGTGGAGAGTAGGTAGAGTTAAGAGGAGCATTAGTGTTGATCCTGTCTCTTATGTATGCTCTGCTGCTGATATGGAGTTTACCAGTGTGAGTAAAAACCACACAGGTTTGTCCTCTCATTAAAATTACATGCTGGGTAGAGTGTTGTGGCTTTACACTTGAGAGCCCATTAGCTGCAGAGCGAAGCAGACTGTGTATATTAGCAGGAAGGCATCTCCCTAGCTAAAGTTATGCCTCTATTTAGTTGAACACCTCTGCAGTCTACACGTCTCCGTCTCTCACTTGTTCTTATGTGATTTCT
The DNA here is from genome assembly GCA_030068335.1 of Chrysichthys cranchii. NCBI lineage: Eukaryota > Metazoa > Chordata > Actinopteri > Siluriformes > Claroteidae > Chrysichthys > Chrysichthys cranchii. Next base: position 10,862,454 of record JAQMCW010000034.1, read on the forward strand.
CTGTTGTATCCACTTGTCCTTTTCTGCCTCTCTCTGAGTGGTGGGTTGTTTATGTGGATAGCACAATAAGGGCAGATCAAGTAGGCTGTCCTGGTCTGAAATACTCGGTTTAAAAATAAGGCTTCCCATTTGGGCTCCACTTACAGCCAATAGCACAATGGTTCCATTAGGGAACGCAATGCCCTCCTGGACAATTCATTTCCTTCTGATATGCAGCCCTAAAATTCCTGTAATAAATCAGTGGGTTGTTTTTTTGTTTTTTTTTTTCTTCTCGAGGAACAGCCCCTGATTGGCATACAAAAACAGAAACACCTCTTTTTATGTCTGCACTTTGTGAGCAGGCAATTTCTGTGAGGGGCTTCAGACAGAAATTGTTTAGCAAGATAACAAAAAAAAGCTGTAAATTGCAAATCACTGTACATTCACTGTGATTTTTCAAGTGAATAGGGTTGCTGCTCAAAGGAAGTGTTACAGCGAGACAGAAAGCAATGAGGCCACTGTCGGCAGGACAAATGAGAGACTTCCTAGCTATTGATTAATCTTTACACATGCTTGTCCATTGTGAGTTTGCGAAATTGACCAGGTGTAAAGAACAACACATTCTGTACTGAATATATGATGTATGTTTTAATGATAGCGAGGTGTTTTTTGTTTGTTTGTTTTGTGTGTCTGTGTTAATGAAGTGAACCGCTATTTAAAACCTTATACTCATATACTGTGGTAATATTTTCTATAAAATAATCTTGCATATAGCCTTGTTACACTCAGATGACCTGATTTATTAAAATTCCAAAGAACGAGGACTAATTTGCATGTGCAGATAAATTGTGCAATCAGTCAGTTTGCTGCAAGTGATTTTCAAAGAATAATTGCACAAATGACACCATGGGTTTTTGAATGCGTTTATTGCGTGCAACTGAATCGTAAAAAGACTCAGAGAAGAGTGAAACTGAAACTTGCAACACAGTAGTAAGTGCACATCAAATTTAATGCTGATTAAATGCCGATTGATTGGGATTCGTATGCATGAGTATGATACCTTTTTTTCACCAGCTCATATGCAGCTGACATCTGAAGTGTAAACTTGTAGGTAATTGCTACTACAAAACCAACTTAACTGTGGGAATACTAAGTCATCGTCACTGAAAAATAAACTGAAGTGAAATAATTGCTCAATTCTGTTCGAAATTGGTGGCAATGGTTTACTTTTTTTTTTTTTGTGCAAATTTCATAGCTGCCTTTCGATTTGTATCAATTAGCCCATGAGATCTGTCCCTGAAGTAACCATCAGGCTTAATAATTCACACTGCGGGCGCTAAAGTTAAACTGTGTGAATCGGTACTTTCCTGCATTTTACATTTTGAGGTGGAAACATTTCAAATTGCATACTGATTAAGGTAAACATTCAAAGAGAATGTTTGTTTCTCTGTTTGTTTTTCATTGGAGCACCATCCTCTGTAGACCCTGTTTGCACAACTTTTGCAGGTTTGAGATGTCCGTGTCCTTCTGCAAATGCAAGTAACTCAGGCTCTGGAGTTTCTTTCTCTTATTGTCTATTTTCCCTTAATGTATGTGAACACTTTCCTCCATGTGTGTTCTTTGGGACGACATGAACATCAGTTTGAAAAGATGTGGTCTGGCTTCACATTTCTTGGAGAAAGCAGTGTAAGCCTTCACCCTCTCTGGTTGGTAGCGGTGGTGTGATAAAGCAGAGCAAGGTAATGGGCGGGAATTGGTCAAATTACCAAATTATGAGCGAGAACGTGATAAAAGAGAAAACAGTATAATTGCATGCTTCACTCAGGATGTTATCAGGACATGGCAACTTATGAAAGGAACAGCAGAACTCAAAAATTCTTTAGCTGTTGCAAGAAAACACATGCACGTACACACACACACACACACACACACACACACACACAGGCTTAGACTGAAATAGAGTATGCCCTCCAGCTCTAATACCTTATAACATTTGCTCTCTTGATGGCTTACTACTTAAAGTGCGAGGTCTCGCCACATAGCCCATATCTCTTTCTCCCAAATGCATGTTGGCTGTTTCATTTAAAGGCTATAACAGGATGTATTGAGAGACATGCAGTACATCTTGTCCTCTCATCATTGTTTGTCTTTAGGGGCCAGGCTGCCGAGGAAGAGGTGTGAAATGGGGAGAGAATACCCAGGCATCTCTCTCTCTCTCTCTCTCTCTCTCTCTTCACTTTCTCTCTCGTTTTCATGACCTATTCTGATGTTGTGATGGCGGCGGCGAATGGATTTGGAAGCACTAAGCCTGCATCAGGGAAATGGGATTTTATGCAAATATGACGCACCATAAGCGTGGGGCAGCACAATGGGGCATGTAAACTTGACGCCGGCTCACCCAGGCTTATTTCACACCGAGCAAGTCAGATTATCCGCATATTAATAACCTTTTTTTTTTTCTTGGAGTGATGCAAATGCAAGAAGAAGGGAAATATATTGTAGTAATATTTGTGGTTGAATCTGCAGTTGAAACTGAATAACATGCATGTTAATATAAGTGCCTTATTAACTCGGTCCTGCATGAAGGAAACAATTGCACAAGCTAATGGAACTGTAGTAGCCCCTGGGAATTGTGGTTTTACGACACTGAATAAGAGACAGACAACCATTTACAATCACGTTCACACCTACGGGCAATTTCGAGTTACCAATTAGCCCAGAACATGCAAACTCCACACAGAAAGGAGCCCAGGCCGACCTGGAGATCGAACTCAGGACCTACCTGCTGTGAGGCGACAGTACTAATCACCACACCACCGTGCCGCCCCCTTATGAAATCTACAGCATTAAGAATTGAGGAGTGCAAAGGCGCGGGGGGGGTGTTCCCAGTATTAATACAGTATAGTGTCTTTAATAAAGTGGCTGGTTATAATTAGTTAGTATGTACAGTGCTATTAACCTCTGCAGTCCTGTCTTAGACACATTGATGAGACATTATAGAACTATATATGAGTTTTACTTTTGTTTGCCAATGTATATCCTCACACTGTATATGTGTGTGTGTGTGTGTGTGTCAGAGAGAGAGAGATAGAGTGAGCAAGAGAGGAAGTGAGAATGATAGCCTAAGGAAGTGCTTATGTGTGTGTATTGAAATTGCCTTTGATAGGAGGCGAGGCTAATGCTTGCCCTTGCTTATTGTTCTATTAGTGCAGCAGCTGTCTGAATGACTAATGTGTCCAGTTAAATCCACTAAGCTTGCATACATATAACACTTCACTGCATCCACAATCTCAGTCACATGAGTCCCTCTTTTTGTCTTCACCACAGGTGCGTTCTCCAACTCTACCTTCAGTGGTGCATGTCACTAGCATATTTATTTTTTTGTAGACCTACACTGCTGCCCATTTGCTTCTTTCTCTCTTTTTAATGTTCTTGTAAACACACAGTCTGGCAGCTGGGTATGGAGGCAGTATCTCCAGGCATGTCTGTCCTGAGTATGTATGCAGATGGCCCATCTGTTTCCTGGCCCTGCTATTCACTATCTATTTAAATATGTTCTATCTATTTTGCCAAGTCTGAGAAGTAGAATGAGCAGGTTTCTTATCTGCCCTTCAAATCCATCAGCTGCATGGCGCATAGTCTGGCTTGATCCCTTGATCACATATTCCTGTCTTGCATGGCTACATCAAGTGGCACAGTGCTTACGCATCCATATCCACTCCATAATCAGAACCTCTAAAGTACTCATGGACACACGACTTATCTTAGTCATGTGAATTGTGTGTAATCATGTGAAGTATTGCAAGGACTCTTGGTTAAATAGGTTCAATATTGTAACCAACAACCTTGCTTGGTCCTTTTCTCATTGCATATTGTACTTTATTTCTCATAATTTCCTATGGCATCCTGTACAATACATATACCTCTCACATATCGTCACGACAGTGGACATACAGCTAGCTGACACGGTCACATATACAATCACACAGAGTCTAAGTAAGCACGGAGACCCACGTTTACTGAAACCACCTGTCCTCAGTCTGGGCTAAGCAACAGAGGCAGTTCACACATGTTAAATATGGGGCAATGTCTCTTTCTGGAAATGTCTTTCCGACAGATAGGCAAGTGTTCAAGAAATCCTTTGTCCCATCATGGCTTCTGCTAGGGAATTATTATTCAAAAGATTTTTGGTCGTGAAAATGCTGTTGCAACAGGAATGACACAGCCTGTTATCATTTTTTGGCTTAGTAAAGACCTTACCTTAATATTGAAAAAGGCCCAATGGCTCTTTTTACTTTGCCTTGTCAATTTCTGTCATCGTGTTTGCTTCCTCTTTTTCACACATATGCGTATCACAGAAAGCAGTAGTCTATCTAGCAGAGTGCTTGCCTTACCCATCATCGTGTTTTAATTAATTACCATAGTTTGTTTAATCGCCTTTCCAGTGCAAGTGCGCTATGAGGAGGAGAACAGGCATCGAATCAACTGGCTCTTGCAATTACATCTGTTTTTTTATTCATTAAGGATAATTTGTATTCCATTTCATCATGTAATTTGAGTAGATGGGGGAATTATTATAGTATGATTATTATTATTATAGTTATTACAGTATGGTATATTAGATATCATTCATTTTTAGTCCTGGGGAAAAGGTAGTGATGCAAATTTGTTATCTTAGTTTTCTTCAGCAAAATTAGTGTTACTTCAGTGGGATGTCATTGTGTGGGTGTCTGTGTGTGGACAGACTAATCTAATTCTGATTAGATTACAGGAGTGCAACAGGTCTAATTAAGATTAGGTTTTTAAGATCAGCCTAGGAATTACATTTGCCTCCTTGCTATTTTGCTTCCTGGGAATTTATACTGATTGTTATCATAATTATTCTAAGTCATTATAGTGACAGATTAGAAACTTAAGAAAGGTCAGAGGCAGGGCTAGAATACAAGCTCCAGGCTCACAGTCAATGTCAGTGCTGAAACCCACTTAGGACTCTTTCCACTTTCCAGAAGACACCACAGCCTACAAACATGGCCACCACGGTCTACAACTCCCGCCGCTACAACTCTCAGCATCGTTCACAGTCACCACAGTTCTGATTACAGACACCTGTATACAACCACACTCACACCCCATATCCGTACCCCGCTTAACGAACACCCCGCAGAACGAACGCCGTCGCGAACACACACGATTCGCAGAACGAACGCGTTTTGCACAACGAACCGTACGTCGCACATGAAAAATTTTACGTTAAAAAAAAGGGCTGAATCCAGCCAGATGTGTCTCAGATGAAGCCAAAGCATCATCAGCAGGGGTGGTTTCAGTTTCACTTTCACTTTTTTCGATTTTTCAGGAAACGGAATGGAACGGATTACACGATTTTCCATAGAAGTCTTATGGGAAATTGTGTTTCGCACAACGAACTCCCCGCATAACGAACGTGCCGCTGGTACGGATTGCGTTCCTGATGCGGGGTACCACTGTAAATGGATTCTGAGCTTTCAGCCATTGTGAAGTAATGTACGGTGTGCTAATACCTAAGCTTGCCAAACTGTGATATTCCCATGTTGTACTTTTCGCATTTTTACCCCACCTCTCACCCGAAGTCAGTTGAGATCGCCTCCAGCTTCCCCGTGACCCTGAATAGGATTAAGCGGCATGGAGACGGATGGATGGCATAATGTCATGTTATAAACTCGATTCTTTCCTTATCATTTTATAAAGCAGCATATTATTTGGTATGTTTGTGTGTAATGGGTTAAGAGGGTAGGTTTATGAGTTCAGTCCCTATCCTACGTTTGTAATTTCAAGAGTGGAAAAAAATCTTTAAATGCTACGAGTAGTAGATTTACAGGCACCAAAGCAGCACCCAAGGTTGCTACCTATAATAAGATCCCAGGGTCTGACTTGCCAGCACCATTTCTTTAGTGTAAGTTTGTTACCCTTAGTGTTTGGATGTCAGTAATAGTGTAGAGTTCTTTCCTAGCCACAGGTGCTGAGTGGCATGCTGAGAAGAAGGTCATGCACAGGCAAGGTTTGCATCACGTGCATAATGGCACTCTATGATTGAAGAAATACTGCCCTGGTCGGTGAAGTGTTCACCACTGCTGTACTGTGCAGACGCATGGGCATGTGAAAGGCTGTTGATCCTAAATAATTATAATGACACAATGTCCAGTAATAGAAATATATGCTGTTGGTTTTTTTTTTTTTTTTCATTCTACTGCATAAATGGATTTTTTTAGCATTACTTTTTTAGATGATAATCTGGGCTTTATTTTGTTTTACCACAGTGTTGTTTAATTATTTATCGGACTGGACAGAAGGTGGTGTTTACTTTTCCATAACAGCAGCTCTGACAGTAGTTGTAAATCAAATCGCAGTTTTGTATTAATGCACTTGTTCTAATACGTAATTGTTTCTCCAGTAACAGCTCATTTACATGGGCCTGTATGGTGGATGCACTACATAATCTAGTAATAAATGGATTTGAAAAGACCAAGTGTTATCTACAAAGAATAACTTATAATATTTGATATGGTGACGCTTTCTGTTAGGAGACTTTTTGTTTACATTCGGTATGTTTTCTGCCACCATAGATTCTTCTTGATGACAAGTTGTGGGTTTTTTTGGATTGTTAACTTTAAGAGAAAGAATGAATAGGCTGAAAAGGTCATTATCTTCCATTAACAGCAACATTAACAGTAACCCCCACATTGTCTTGCAGGAACAGCTGTTGAGCTACAGTCTGTATCAGAGCCTGTGATTCCTCTGCCTCTCTGCAGGCATGAGTCATACACGATCACTGCCTGTATACCTTTCAGCATATACATATCATAAATTAGCTTCATGCAAGGCTGCTGACCTGGTGCTCACTCAGTGCAATGACACACCAGGTCAGACATACTGCACAAGGGTCAGAAGGCCAGAGTCGGCGATTTGGCCAAGCGTTTGCACAGGAAAGAGCAGTCTCCCATCCCAAGATGGATGGGTACTAGAGCACAATCTATTACTTTTATGCCTCGGTGCAACTAAGTGACTCAGCAGTTTGTGATATCTAACTTGCCTTGGTGGCTATATGTTAGCATACTAGCCATTAGAACCGTGGTTAGTATAAAATTATTGTGCAGCCCTTCCCTGGAGTGTCTGTCGATAAAGCACATTTTCATTTAAGCAGCTATCAATGCAGTTATGATTAAGGTTCTCTTCATGTATTGCATTAAGCTTCCTAGCAATAGACAAGCAGCAGGTGCCATCCTCGTACAGATCAATAAAGAGTATAGGCATGAGGGTGCAGTTAAAATTAACAATAAAGTAATAAATGCCAACGTTGTACTGGGCCCCAATTCAGTGTGATCAGAAGACAATGAAGATTTATCATATTTCACATTTTTTGAAAGTCTGCTCTATTAAATTGTGTGCATGGGCTAAAGCCGAGGTACAGTTTATGAATAAGCAAACAAATTACATACTAATAACACCTAGAGCCTTCACCTTCTGGATATTTGACTTGTTGTGGTTGTTTATGGATACATCATATGGACCTTCAGCTCTGGAAGCATGGAGGTTATGGCAGTGAAAGTTGTGTACGTAGAGAGTGAAGGAACGGTGGAGTGTGAGGAATAGTCATTTCAATTGTAACAGAGAAATGGAGGGTAAGCTTGAATTATTGATGCCAGACCTACTAGTATCCCTAGGAAGGAATGTTCATTAAATATGTGTTGAGGGTCACAAGAAGATGCCTTTATTTGGGGTGTATTAAAAATCCATGTAGTTCATGCCAAGTGGGAGCACTTCTTTCGGAAAATTCCTACTGCAGATCTTCTGTCTGAAACTTTATCTATTATTAAGCATATCTCAAGTATTCTAAAGGATGTCTGTAAAGACCACTGTTACTGTTACTGTTTTTGTTTTACCGATATTCTTAACACTAAAATTCAATATATCATATGCCTTTCTGGGTGGAAGATAGGTAGGTAGATAGATAGATAGGTAGGTAGGTAGGTAAATAGATAGATTATGATTCATGTCAATACAAAAAAACATAGCTTTTGTCAAAAGTGAATTAGGTGAGGTGAAAAGAAAATGTTTTTATATGAAAATGGAGAAAAGATCTACTGTTCCCAGGTGATTCTGGACAACAAGCATAGGGAAGCTGTTATTTTATTCAAAGCAAACTTGGCCAACTCTTGGCATCTGTTCACCGGTATGTGCCAACGTGCCCTCCCCAACCCCACACTGGAAAAGCAGGAGGGCATGTTGGTGTCACAGGAAGCCTGATGATGGAACACTAGGGAGACTGCAGCCTGAGACATACTAAATCACTCATGGGTCACTTAGTGCTGGCTCTAATACAGCATTACACCATAAAAGAAGATGCCATAGAAAATGTAACTGACTTATACAACTCCAGTCATTGTAGCCCGTAGTCTTTTAATACAGTGCCATTTTTAATTGAATGGTATTGTGGTGTTATTTGTCTCAAACTATGGATGTACTGTGCAAAAGTCTTAGGCACGCTTTATTATAGATATTTATTTTTATGAACTCTGCATTACTGAGTCAGTGCAGAACATATTTTTGCCCATACATTACTTTTCCAAAAAAAAAACAAAAAAAAAAAACAACTTTATTTGAAAATTGTGTATGCCAGTAAAGAACGCAACATATTACATAAGAGACTACTTTTCAGACAAAAAAAAATTAGGAAGGCTCCTGGGTTTTGCATACAAAAAAACAAGCAAGTGCAACAGTCAAAGTCTCCAGATGTTCAGTAAAACTTACCAGCTCATGTCCTGTAAAAGTTGTACCTGGGACTAATATTTAAGAACAAAAAAGCAAAGGGGCATCACATGAAACATTAACTTTGTTTACGGTAGTTTATTACTGATTACTGCATGTTGTGCTATCTTTTCTTTTAAGTAGAAAGATTTAATTTCATTATTTTTGAAGTCATATTTACTTCATAGTATTTCTTTACATATTCCTAATACATACTAAATCAGCCACTCATGGGTCACTTAGTGCTGACTCTAATACAAGACAGTACTGTATGTTTGCTTGCTTACTGTTTTGGTTTTTTTTTTTTATGTTCAATATTCCCTTATGTAATGCCTTTAATATGAAACAGTTACATACATACAGAGATTTTATTCAAAATAATTAGACTAGGCCAGCAGTGTCCAAAGTTCAGCCCCAGGGCCAAATGTGGCATACATACAGATGTTAACTGATTCATGGCTTCTCTCTTAGAATGTATGATAGGTGGCTTGCTGGTCAGCACATTGAAAACTTTTCCTTTCGCCCAAATGTGGCAACAGACTATGTGTGCTGTGTTTAGCTAAAAATGCAAGAGCCTTTTTTTTCTTTGACAGCTCCTGTCAATTTATTGACAGATTAAACAGATTGAAGATTTCAAAAGAACTGGAAACCACTGAGCATGGAAAGTATTTTATGTTTTGGTCCCAGAAATAAAAGGATCTCAAATATAAAAAGTGCGTAATTCCCACCCTGTTCACCAGATTTTGATGTAAATTCCAAAATCAAATTAAAGCTAAAAATCTGCCCACTCAGCTCTGCACTCCAATTTCTTATATTATACTTTTCAACATTGAAGCCACCTGACTAAAACTGTATAAGTCTCCTTTGTGCCACTGAAACACCTCTGACCCTTTGAGGCATGGGCTCCACAAGACCTCTGCTGAGATCTGGCACCAAGCCTTTAGCAGCAGATCCTTTAAGTCCTGTAAGTTGCGTGGTGGGGCCTCCGTGGATCAGACCATTTGTCCAACACATCCCACAAATGCTCAGTTGGATTGAGATTGGGGAATTTGGAGGCCAATTCAACACCTTCAACCTCATGTTCCTCAAACCATTCCTGAACAATTTTTGCAGTGAGGCAGGGAACATTATCCACTGCCATTAGAGAATACCTTTGCCATGAAGGAGTACACATGGTCTGCAACAATGTTTAGGTAGGTGGTACATGTCAAAGTAACATCCATAAGAATGAAAACCAAGGTTTCCTAGCAGAACATTGCCCAGTGCCTCACACTGCTTTTGCCAGCTTGCCTTCTTCCCATAGTGCATCCTGGAGCTATCTCGTCCCCGGGTAAGTGACACACATGCGCCCGGCCCTCCACATGATGTAAAAGAAACTGCGATTTGTCTGACCGGGCCATCTTCTTTCTTTGCTCCATGTTCCAATTCTAATGCTCATGTGTCTATTGTAGGTGCTTTTGTCAGAATACAAGGGTCATCATGGGCAGGTCTATTGTATGACAGGTCTGCCACTACGCAGCTCCATACAAAGCAAACTGTGGTGCACTGTGTGTTCTGACTTCTATCATAGCAAGGATGAACTTTTTCAGCAATTTGTGCTATAGTAGTCTTCTGTGGGATTGGACCAGACAGGCTAACCTTCACTCCCCACATGCATCAGTAAGCCTTGGGTGCCCATGATCCTGTTGTCAGTTTAATGGTTGACCTTCCTTGGACCACTTTTGGTAGGTAATAACTACTACAAACCGGAAAGACCTCACAAGACTTGATTTTTCCGAGATGTCCTGACCTGGTTCATCTAGCCATCTCAATTTGGTTCCAGTCAGCGTCACTCAGAGCGTTATGCTTTCCCGTTTTCTGCCTTCAACACATTTTTTGACGAAACATATCTCATTTTGTATTTGGCTGAGAAATTGGTATTCACCATCTTTCCCAGCCTCTGTTAGTGTATAGTCCCTCTGCTCCAATGTTCGATTTTATGTGTTAATAGATTCTTAGTTTTTATAAACAACCTCCTTTAGCACACAGTAAATAACTTATTGCACTGAAGAGGGACATGGGTTGCCACTGGGAATGTGCTTGTTGTCGTTATTAATTACATATTGGTGAGAATGGTTGGTTTTACTGCCTATAATTATTAGCTTGAGATGTTGTAGAGTGTAATTATGTCATAACCATAGGGCCCTATAAAACTAAGTGTCTCGTGTGGTTTATGCTTCCATGGATGGTCTCTCTATTAATGTTCTGTCACAGCTGGCTTATTTGCATGCATTATCTAAATGTTTCCAAAAAGGTTGGAGAATGTTACTACAAAACCATTAATAATAAGGTTTATATGTGTCAGCTGAAACTGCTTATGTTCCTGTGGCATATTCAAAAGCTGTGCAGGTTAAAATGAATAAAGAATTGGCTATGCCAAATGTCCAGTTTGTATATAGTATGTCCAGGTTGTATAGAGAAATCTCCAGATCTAGTTAGATTTACAGCAGCCAACTTCTGCAGCTTTCTCTTCTTTTAACCACAATTGCACACCTGTTCTTGAGCAGACAGAAAGCATGCTGGGATTTCCCAAGGGAGATATATAAATAGCTCTTCTCCCACCAAGTAGTAGGCTACCTGATGGTGAGATAAGCTGAAGAAGCCTCGCTCTTGTTTTACTTCTTGGCATGTATTCCTGTGTATGGCAGGGATTCATACCCCTCATGTCAAATTGATATCTTTCAAGTAGTACCCTAGCAAGTACAAATATAAATACTGTATACCCTCAAGTTAATTGATGATGTCTTAGAACTTACTTCAAGACTACACAAGCTATTTAGAGAAATCTTTCGCTAAAAGATTTAGGTAAATATGTTATTTAGGTAAAGATGTGTTGTTTTTTTTCTGTCTAAGTACTTATCTTTCATATTTTCACCAAGGGAAGATATTCTCTGCATCACATGACAGCACAACCAGTTTGGGAAAGTGAAGGCAAGAGCACATTCCTTCTCTCATATATGAAACCTGCCATGGTATATTTTTAAACTGCCAGCCACCCATTGGGCCTGAGATCTTCAACGATGCAGAAGAGAATGCTCAGCTAAGCACTCGATTCTCCCAGTGAGCACATCTGCTTGTGCCCCGACACACCACCAACCATAGTCATGTAACACAAAGGGACTTGAACCGGGATTTCTACTGAAATATGCACCATGGATGCATATATTTCTTAATGTTTGTTATGCTTTTGTTAAACACTGCTGTGAGCACTGGAATTGGTCTCTTGTCTGCCTGTATGTGTCTCTGCTTCTAGATCCTCATGCTTTTCTTCTGAGCTTGTATAGACTGATGAATGGTAAATAAAAGTGGAGGTACTGTCCCGGAGATAATGCATGGTTTTACTGCTAATATCCGTATAAAGGAGGGAGGCAGGAACACTTAATAAACCAGAGAAATGAAACTGTCACAGTATCTCACAATGGCTTTATGTCTGATCCTCTCTCTCTCTCTCTCTCTCTCTCTCCCCCTCTCTCCCTGTCTTTCTCTCTGAGTATGGATACTCATTTTTCTGTCCTGTGATGTTTAGACATCTCAGAGGGACTCTGATCTCTGATGTTCTGAATGTATTTTTAGCAAAGGGAAACAAAACAGTGTACACATAATTAATTTTAATCCATATATATCCTTGTTCCTGCAGCGTTACCTGTTGCTGTTTTGTCCTTATTCGCTTAACAGTTTTTATATAGACTCATCGGATCATATATCTCCTATTTCTATGACACAACATTAGTTTCAACGCTTGCTTTTTTGGCAAAGAGGGAAATAGATGGACTTGCACTTATACACCATGCTCTGTTGTGCATCATTGTTACAAAGATACATAGGTTTCGCTTTCTCTCTCTCATCTCTCTTTATAAATCAGATAAATTGACCATTTGTCCTATAAGGTTACCGAACAGCAGACATACAGTACCTTACAAGCTGCGCATCCATTCATACTCTACTACTAAACCTTTTTAAGAAGATTTCTTAAGAGTATGTTGTTTATGATAGCTATTGTACTGTATACTTTCATTTCCTACCATGATATTTCTATCATATACCAACTATAAAAGCCAGAAACTAGAGCATGTTAGATCATCAAGAGCACAAGTGAAAGTAATGTAGCTGCGTCAGGGAGCTAGATGATGTGTTTACGTGAAAGCTCTGTTTGATGAAGTACACAATTACTGGCTGGAGCGCATCAGTTGTTATTTACGCTGTCTATTATTGAAAACCGAGCACCACGGGACCTTAACTGACCAGATATTATTTGGATGATGGACCATTCTCAGCAAAGCAGTGACGCTGACATGATGTGGTGGTGTGAGTAGTGACAGCACAAGTGTATTTTTGGCAGTACTAAGCTACATGACACCTATGTCATTAATGACAACTGACATAAACCCGCATGAACATTTATGAAAGCTTCGTCCGACTAGCATTGGCTCTTGTCAAGATTATTGATGTTAAGATGACATAACGCAAGTGACATACAGTTTTGTTGTTTACTTTCTGGGCTGGTGTATATTAGTTCACAATGACAAGTTACTTTGAAGCTTAGTGCACTCTTGGTACATCAGTCACATAGTGATGATGATGTGACGGGAGCTTGCCATGTGCAGTTGAAAAACTGAACAAATGTGAGCTATTTCAAAAGATGCGCTGCAGTGTCCCTTTGACTTTCCACTTGTCTGTAACACTGGCATGAAACCTTTTTTTGGTTGTGTAGGTTATATTTTATTTGCTCTGGCCCTTAAGTGAAGAAAGTTTCATCAGGTTTTTTTTTTTTTTTTTGAAAACCTATGGCAATGTCATGAAACCATCACCACAGTTTTTTTCCCTTTAGTGGAGTAAGTTTAAGTCAGTTGTCACAGTCTTTTTCAAACAGTCCATTGCTATACAGGTTTATGTGAATTTGTCCAGAGACTTGGAATGTCCACACCCTCTGCACCCTCTATGGCTTTCTGTGTCTATCATACCACTGGGACTTCAGGGCTTTGGACTGGGAACAGGTTTGCCCATCACTTCTTAAAAGAATATCGTTTTTCTTTCTTTTGTTTTTCATTTTTCAGATCTTCTTGGAAACTTTCAGTTCCTTTCTCTCTGCATTTCCAGAGGATGGCCACTCTTCTGCCAACCCACCAAGCTGGCAACCTCCTTGATATTAGCTTCACTAAAAACTCTACCACATCAAACCTCGTAGTATGAGGTGCAATCATAAAGTTCTGAGACTGTTCCTGTTGTGAAAGATCAGAGCACGGCATGTACAGCAGTAGCTTTTGTGAACATAAGCAGTAATTTTCGTGAGTCAGTATGTCGGATTGATGTCACGCTGTCAACATCAGGACCTGATTTACATGCATTTTCGTGACACCGTACACATGTGTATTTACAATTTTATGCATACTGATTCACAAAAGTTGCTGCTCTCTCCTGCTGAGTGCGGACGACCTTGCCGCACTCTGTTCGTTCGCAGCATGAACAGTTTCAATACTTTTTGATCACACCTTGTACATTCTCTTCTCATATTTCAAAAAACATTTCTTTATGTAAAGACTCCACCACCAACTCCTACTGTTACATTCAGAATAAACCCTGAGCCAATCTTTGTTATCTTATAATCTATTAAGCTGGTTCCTTTTGGCACATCCCTCTTCTCATCTCTGGACTTGCTTTGCCCTCTCAGACCTGCATTCCTCAAGTCTTCAACATCAGGGCATTTGGCATGTCCCTATCTGAGGTTTAAACATCATTGCAAATGTATTGCTTCTTTGTTTTTAATTCGGGGCCAAGCAGAAAGCTGTGCAGGCTCATTTTTGCGTTTCGACTTTTTCTTTATTCATCTTCTTCTGGCTACGGTGTCTATGGTAGTCCATAGAACTGTGTGGTAAAAAGTTTTGAAATTTGCCACACTGATTGGAGACAGTCATCTGATTCTTTTGAATAAAGCTTCATGCAACTGTAGCAGTACCAAGGGGTACTTGGTGTACCCAAGTACCAAGAGGTGCATTTATGACAGCAACTTTTGAACCGTATCCCTGATTTTCAAAAATGAGGTGCAAATAAGGATTCCTTGGATCGAGCTGAACATCCCATGTGATCAGTTGTTACCCTGTTGTATTTTAAGCCATATTGAATTTTATGAAAATATACTTAAAAATTTCATTGGTCACAAACCCAAATCTTGTCCAGTTTTCACCAAGTTACATCCAAGCCTCACAAAGTCATCATATGGATTTTTGATATTAGAACCATTTGCCATTACAGCTAATTGAATTCAGAGGCAACGCTGCCACACAGGAAGTGAGGACTTACCTTTGCAACTACTTGATGTGTCTGAACTAACTTATCTACCTACCTTGGTACACAGACTCAGTACCCCTTCCTGGGGACCTGAAAAAAAAGAGTCTTTTGACCACTGGGGTTGCTGTTATAAGTAAAAATGTGTTTTGCCAAAAACTATTGATCTGTTTGCCTTAAAAAAAAAAAAAAAAGGAATGTTTGTGTTTGGTTGTATTTCAAAAATGGAGGTGATGCTGCCAAATAGAATATGAATATCATAATTCAGCAACACTTTGACAAAACCAGACTTGGTATACCAATTTAAGACCCCACTGTGAGGAAGCACAAAAATGTTTGTGTCATTTGCCCACTGTTTAGGCAGTGCGAGAAGCATCAATATGTTTTTCCTAATAACTGGTGATGTATTTACCTTTAAAAACTGATTTACAAACTGGATTACAATTCCAGAAAAGTTGGGACATTTTTTAAAGTTGAATAGAATGAAAACGAAAAGACTTTCAAATCACATGAGCCAATATTTTATTCCCAACAGAACATAGATAACATAGCAAATGTTCAAACTGGGAAATTGTACACCTACAAACCACAGTTAGCATGGGGGCAACAAATGGCTGAAAAAGCAAGAAAGATTCAGCTGGGAGAACATCTAGCAACTAATTAAGTTAATTGAT